>VDFB02216482.1:0-12966 GCA_007258455.2 Sequoia sempervirens
TTGCAATTGGTGTATTAATTAATGTAACCTTTTGTGTTTCCAACTCCAAATAAGGATTTAGAGGTTGTTCAACATGTTGAGCATGAGGCTATAAGAAAAGATCAGGAACATGATGTGGCCCCATTAGGTAAAGACAACCACTCTAATATTCTTGTAATTAATGAAATACTTGTAACAATAATAATAACAAACATCAATTTAACATTTCTTTGTTATTGCAATAGACCCCCCTTGCAGTGCCCTCCACGTCATGAGTACATTACTAGGAATACATTAAGATCATGAGCAAAGTGCATAAAAACTAAAGGGGGGAAAAATTATTTAGAAAATGATACTTCACTTCTTTTTCTAGCTACAAAAGAAACAAAAGTGATTGTAATCATATTACTACAACCATATTTTTGATAATATGTAAAAAGTGAAAGAATGAATGTTATATGTTAATGAATGAATGTTAGATGTTATTAATGGATGAATGGATGAATGTGAATATTTTAATGAATGAATGTTATACGTTAATGAATGAATGTTATATGTTATTAATGGATGAATGAATGATTAATGTTATATGATTGGGTATGGGGAATTGAGAGCATGAGGGAGGGGCCAAATGAGCTTCCACTATCACGTGGTTGGCCCTATTAAGTAGAGCATATTAAACTATTCTCGAAACAAATAGAAGCTTGATAAGGTAATGCACTTTTCAATATAAGAAATGCATCGTTTGAAGCATCAAACCAATATGAAAAGATAAAAGAAAGTGCTAACTTTCACCTCCTCGTAGAAAAATGATTCTTTATACCCTGATGCCTTCATTTTCCAAGCCAATTTCTCATTCTTTGCATAGATCTACCATGTTTGTGGATGTGATATGACTCCTACACAAAAAAAATGTACCAATTTACAGCCTTCAATCCAACTACATCCAAGTATCTTTTTAATTCCTCTATCTTTCATCAATATCTTTACTATTTGAACCTTGTACAAATGTTTTAGATGAAGAACCTATTATTGTGAAATGTGCCTCCAGTTGAGTAAAGTGAACTACGTTTACACTCTAATTCCCCAGTTGTTTCCATTCCAATGTTTCCATTCCAATGTTCTGAGTTTAGGTTGTTTGTATGGCTTTGTATGAATACCATATTGTGTTTTGTGTGGATTTGGTTTCAAAGCTCTATTTCTTCTATTTTTAGTAGTGACATAACTCCCCAAAAATTTGACTTCTTTGTGCATAATAGGTTGGTGGAAAAAATTTGATAGCTCAAGGGTTTAGAGGCTTGATTGAGATAGATACACAGATATTTGGATCTTGTTGTTGATGGAAGGCTTCCACTTAACCAATAAATTTTGTACCATTTGTAGGTGTGCAAAAATTTCTCTGCAAAAATTTCTCTACTTACATTCATTCAACTTATTATCTTCCTTACCAAAATCTACCCTTGTTAAGCCACAACCGTAACGAGCACACTGTCGTAATGCTTCAATCTCAAACATTAATCTTTGTCTTGAAAAAAAGGATAATAGTCATTAATACATTACTAAGGGTAAACATATTTCATAAAGACCTATGGAGGATAAACCATAGTCTACCAATCCATTAGAGACTCACAATGCATAAAACCATTGAAAATACATCACAGTCATAACCTTTGCTAAGGGCATAGGATAGTCTTTTGGATTGTTTACAAATTCATATCTATGATCATAAGCATCATAATCCTCTATAATCTTTATGATTTCCCTAATTTGAATGACCGTTGACTTTGCATTTAGTTGACTATTCCTTTGTCTTAGCACTGTCACCCATATTCATCAAATCACTATGCATTGTTGATCTTTCATCTCATAGTCCATTTTATTGAAATTTCCATACATTGTTTTAACTATTAATACCATCCTTTATTGATTATTGATTGTCTTTTAAATAATTTTCTACCTCTCATGATTTGGCATCTTCTTGAAGACTCTAAACTCTTTCCATCATTGCTCACTTGGTGAGGGGGACTGTCACTGTACTTGTTTGAAATGCTTGTGGACTATCATCCTTTGAATCTACCCTTTACATGACTATCTTTTACTGCCCTTAGTTGATAGTCTTCTAGGTGACTGCCCTTTATATGTATGGTGATTGTCTTCTTTGAGCAATCGATTTGAGTGTCATTTGAATATTGACATTTTCTCTTTCATGCCTACTAGGTCTGTGCTCTGCTCCTCTTTTGTGCCCATTGACCTCATACATTTAATATGACAATCCTTTAGTGCTCTTGAGGTTTTTCATCATGATTCATAGTCAAAACCTTTATAACATAGTCATAAAGAGACCTATTGGGCACAAAACACAGTCATAACTTATAGTCATTAATCACTGTCCAAAGTCAGTATAACTATCCTTTCAACTTCACAAGGTCACTGCCATTTAAATTTTCTAAAATGACTATCTCTTGAAGACATTTATGACTATCCTAGGTTTTATTCATGGTGTTTGATATTTTTTGCACCCTCATTACTATCATTTCCCTTGTGAAAATCATCTTTTGTTAGTTGATTGTCATTATTTTTCCTTGAGATTTGACCCCTTTGTGATTTCTCATCAAAACTCTATATCTTTAGTATTCCTCCATAGCACTGCCCCTTTGTTACATCATACATTGTGTATTGCTTCTTCCTCATGAATATCAATGCACATGACTATCCTTGCAAATATATGGTTTATCCATTTGTGACTATCTTTTCATGCTTTTGACTTCCTTGTTGCACTTTCCTTGTAACTATCTTTAAATCATGCCATTTTCATAGGTTATTAGTCATAACAAACTATCCTTTCAACTTCACAAGGTCACTCAGTATTTGTTTTTTATCCTTGGAATATCATCATGACTATCTTGGTGATCATTGTCCATCATTGAATATTTTGACTCACTTTCCATGTCTTGAAATTTAGCATGTAAAACCTAAGACTCATGTCCTCATATGCTTCATGCCTCCAAGTCTATCCACAAAAAAATTCATTCTCTATGACTCATGCTCTATGATCTATTTTCTTGCATTTGTTCTCTCAATGCTATTCCTTTTGTATGTCATTGCATAAGACTGCCTTTAAGTGTCACCTTCTTACAAACCCTAGGGTTTAATGCATAAGGTATTTGTTAATGCTCTTTGCACACAATTCATTGTGGGAGCTAACTATATCCATTGAATAATATCTGCACCCTTTTCAATGTAAGGTGATTGCCATAAACCATTGCCCCTTCCCTTCTTCACGGTCACTGTCTTAATCACATTGGATGTTACTTGAATCCTCTACCCTCTTGAGACTTGTAGATTTCCCATTCAATCTTTGTCATGTCAAACATATCACTGGTCATTTGATCATATTTATACCCTACACTTGCATACCTTTTCTTTCACAGTCCATTTTATTGTCATGCCTCTTTATGCTTGGACTATACTATCTTCTCATCAAATAATGACCTCTTATGGTAGTTACAAAGACCTATGAGTACCCGAACTGGTAGTCTACTAAGACAATTGATTTCCTTGTTTTCCCTCTTCTTTTTCTTGATCACTTGATGGAACTGCTATAAGGATGTTTTCCAATTTGCTTTGTGTATGTAAGAAATAAAGTAGGTTATGATGGGTGTGAATGATTCTCTCCTTACCCAAGAAGTAGTGGCACCATTGCATGATAGCTTCTATGGTGGCATATAACTCCTTTTCATAGGCAAAGTGATATTGAAAGTATCATAATGCTATACGATCTAATATTCATGTGTATGGGGTGGAGTGCGTAGTTAGATGCATTAGTATGAATTTCAAAGGGGTGTGCTATGTTAGGCATTTTGTAGAGGCATTGCTTGAGCTCCTCGAAGGCATGTTGTGTAGGTTTCCATGAGAATGGTGTCTTGGTGCACATGATTTGATTGAGTGACCATGCAATGTGAGAAACCAAGAATAAATTTAGGAAAGAAGTTGGAAAGTTTGAGGAAATTGCACAAGTCAATGAGGCTACGTTGTGTTGGTCAATCTCAAATTGGCTTGATTTTGCTAAGGTCTACATGTATATTGGCGTGGTCAATGATGTAGCCCAAGTACTAAATCTATGTGGCTCCAAAAGTGCATTTTCTGAGGTTGGCCTGCAACTTGAATTGGTGTAGTGTATCTAGTATGCATGAGACTTGCTCCATGTACTCCTAAGTTTTACTAAAGAGGTGGATGTCGTCTAAGTAGACAATGATGGAATTGGTGAAGGTTTGTAGGATATCATTCATTAGGAACATGAATGTGGCTAACCCATTATGCCATCTATTCATACAATCCTTGGTTTTGAAAGATTTTTTCCAAATAACTTTAGTTTGAGCTAGTACTTAATGGTATCCTAATTTGAGGTTAGTCTTGGAAAAGTATTATGCACTTTGAAATTGGTCCAACAAGTCATTGATGCATGCCAAAGGTTATTTGTTTCTCACTGTGATCTTGTTGAGTGTGTGATTTTTGATGAATAGGCTCTAGGCATCATCCTTCTTATGTGCATGGACTATTGGGCTGCTCCATGGTGAAGAGCTAGGTTAGATCTTGCCTTGATTTAGTAGCTCTTGGGTTTGATGTTGAAGTTAATCATTCTCCTAATAGAATTGTGATACAAATATATATTTAGGAGAGGGCATTTTCAAATCGATTTGGTGTTATATTGCACATTGTATTGGACTTGCATTCTTGAAAGATGTCTTCGTATTGCTGCAATATCTTGTCGAACCTTTCTTGTTGCAATGGGGTTGGCATATTTTTGAGCACTATTATTGTGTGTACTTGCTTGTGTAGGTGCATTTGTGGACTGTGAGAAGCACAAATTTGTGTGTGTGGGAAATGATCTTGCAACATTGTTTAGTAGAGACCAAAGCTAGTTTGGCTTGTGATGTTAACTCAAGGAGGTTAAGTTTACACTTGTCATTATGTATTGTCCATTTTTGTGCCTTAAAATGGTAAATTCCATCATGATCATACACTCATGGTTCTCCAAGTAGGATATTGTACCAGAGGTGTGACATCACAAGTGATAATGTCTTGCAAAGGCTTGATTGCATACTCAAAAGTGCATTGTTGGCTTACCTAAATGCCCTAATTGTCTTGTAACCATCATAGAGAGTAGGGGTTTGGATGTATGGTAGTAGAAAGATGTGGGTTCCTTATTGCACCATGCATGATTTTATTTTGGTTGCCATTGTAAAAGATCACATGGACATGTTTGTTAACCCCACACTTCATATGGAAGAGACACTCTTGTACCTTTGAAGCATCAATTGTCATGGCGCAAGTGTGAAATCATTGTGCCTCTTGATAAGTATCCTCAATTGAGTTGGAATCTAATGTGGATTTCACAAATAGGGATTATTGCACACAATGTTTGGCATTAGTGTGGAAGCTAGTGTGGTGATGATGGCACCACATATCACCCTATTGCAACTTCTTTCCCTTGTCCTTACTTGGTGAAGATGGTGTGACATTCTAGGCCTTTGCATAGCTGATTTGGAGTATGTTTCCTTCATGGGCTTGTTCTTGCTTGTGAACTTTGATTAAGATTTTCCTTGGATTCAATCTTGGATGCATTGCAAAATGTTTGACTAAAAGTGTTTGAAGTTAGGAACTCCATCCTAGTTCAAATAGAAGGTGATAGTCTAGTGATGAATTTGAGCAATTTGTGTTGCTTAGGAAGGTTCTCATGTATAAGTGTAAAGTATTTGTGCTATTCAGTGTATTCTACCACAAATTCATTTTTGCATTGATACAATGACTTGAGCATCATTATTCATCCTTGTAATGTTTGAGAGGGTATAATTCTCAGAAGCACTCATTAGTTGTTACTAGGGGCTGTTTAACAAACCAAATGCAATTGCTAACTTTCACTATGGTGGAAGATAAATATTTTTTTTTTTTAAAACTACAATGTTTCGTCGAAATTTCAACGAACATAGTGCGACAAAACAAAAAAAATTGCAACGAGGTTGTTATACACACGACAATTTTTTTGTCACAATGGCAACTCCACCTCGTTGGAAAAAGGACGAAAGTTTTTTTTTTTTTCGATGCTTTCAAATGGACCTTGCAAGCTTTCATTTTTTTGTCGCATTTATATGATGAATTTATGTTGATTTTTTATGAAACCACCAGCATTTCCGTGGTGATGACCGATGATGCTAGGTCATGGTTTTGACGTATCAAAATTGTCATTAAAGCAATGAAATTCACCAATCTAAATTTAAATAGTGTTCGTCAAAAATTGACATAATATTTTGTCAAAATTTCAACAACAAAATTGAAGTCAAATACAATAGTGAATAAATTTCATAAATAATTTGTACAACTATTTATTATGTCATGTTATATCTATTAAGGTTTAAACTATTGTCAAATTGGCATCTGGCCTCTGTTTCGGAGTTCATTTGATATTTAAAGCATGAACTATTGAGAAGAAATTGTTAACATTGATCATATGGCCTTTTTCAAGCTTTATTTCTTTTTATTATCGTTTTGAATGAAACACTGTGTCTTGCACCTAGATAGTTTGCTAAAGGAATTTCATGTTGTATGCTTGTATTACGCACAAAACCCTAGGAAACTAGGACTATGTCATTGGACTTCTATTTCTTCTAAAGTTGTTATTTTATTGTGTTCTGCTATATTAGGAGATAAAGTTCATGTGATTTCCTAGATATTGTTCTGATAATTGTAAGAAGTCTTTATGTTTGATCAGACCTTAATGAACACTCCCTGCAGAAATATTTAAAAATTTTCATTGTGCTTAAAGTTAGCCTTTGATATTCGTTCTCTTTCCAACAATGAAGGGTAGTGGCATTCTGTGTCTATTTATATCACTCATAGGAATGATTCAGGTTTGAAATGTTGTAAAAGCTTTGGCACATCACCTTTTATGTTTTATGTTCACATTTCCTTCTCCCCTTATCTCAAACCCCAAAAGAAGAGTCAACTTTCTATAAAATTCCTGGAGGTATTTAGTGAGACACAATTTGTCCCCCACTTGCTGAATTTCCCATAAGACCGCCGTGAGGTGCAAGCTTTGATGTTCATGATAAAGAGTGAGGTTGAATTATTGATTTATTATCACCAATTTTATCCAAAATGCTTGCACTACACACATTTAAGGCCGAGCCACTATCGACAAGGGTTCACTTTATCCCTTTGGTATTGTATTGAGCTATGATCATGAAAGCATCATATTATTTTTTCACTTCCAAAATAGTGTGCTCACCTTGGTGGAAAACAATATTAGAATTCATTCCTTGAATCATGGCTTCTATGTCATTTAGTTGCACATTAGAGGGGATAGGAACTTTTTGTAAGGCATTTTGAAGCATAGTGTGATAGTTAGGTGAATTCTGAATCAATCCAGAGGGATATCTTTATGGGAGTATTCTTAATTTGTTCAACAAGATCATACTCCTTTCTACTTTGTGAAGGAAAATGAGGGGAACTAGGCAACATAGGATTAGGAAATGGGAGGGATGTTGAATGTTTTTTTCTTGGTTGCGGATTGTTCCTAGTGTTCTATGTATGAGAAATGGTATTGTAACTCAGCTGTTGTGAAACATTGTTCTTAGGTAGTTCAAGGATAAGGACAGGTTTGTTTTGAACTTGTAGTTTTTGAGAGGGCAGATAAAGGATAAGTTTAGGCCCAAGAGAGTACTCCAAGGGGTATCTAATGTACATAACCTCATAAGTCTTATCATTATTTTCATGATCTCTTAGTGAAGAGGAGTCTAATGTGACTTCATCAATTTCATCTAACAAAATTACTATTGTCAATGTTCTCATTTTCTTCCACTATTACGTCTTCCCTAGTAGGAGAGTTTCTAGGAGAACTACAAACCAAATGTTCTTGGAATTCAAGGGTTGGTTCTTCTAAAATGACTTCATCATATGTAAGGGAGTTATCAATGGTTGAATTGTCTTGTTCATCAAAAGTGGGGATATTAGGAGAAGGCTCTATTTTATTGTCCTTTTTCTCTATGGTCTCATTCTCTTGTGCTATACCATCTTCCCTAGTAGGAGAGATTTTAGGAGAGAGTCAAATAAAAGGCTCATCACTCTCCATTATTATGTCTTGTAAAGTAACCTCATCACTAACAGGGGAAGCGTCAAGAGAAGGACTACTATGGTTCTCATGATTATGAATGGTTAAATGTTTTTGTTTAAATAGGTCTTTCCAAATGTTAGGGACATTAAGAAGGAGAGAGATAAGGTTATCACTTTCAATCCACATGTCCTACTAAAAAATGTCATTTTCATGATCATTCACGATTGTATCCTCTTTTACTAAAGCTTTATTGCAATTAGGGGAGGTGTTGAGAGATGTATTTGGGGTAAGAAAAGTTGTGATAATGATCTCATCTTCTTATTTTGTAATGTATTCCAAAGGTGGAGGAGGATATGGAAAATCAAGAATCTCAATGGTTGTACCTTCTTTCACCAAGACACCTTGATCACTAATAGGAGAGGTATCAGGAGAAGAACAAGTATGATTGGTATGGTTGTCTACACTACCTTCCTCACCAATGAGCAATGCAATATTAAGGATTGCGTCAATGGTTTGATGATTATCATGTTTCTTAATGAACTCATTGGTGTAATCTAAATTGAACTCATAAGAGGGGATTTTGTACTTATTTAATCCATTTTTAACCATATCAAAGCCACATCTCTTGAAAGAAAACATGCTATCATGGAAAATTAAAGAAGGTGCAATGCAATGACCAATTTTTAGATTGGAAACAAGGTAATTTTCTTATTACACTATGCAACAACCTAAAAAATGAAATGTTGTAAATGAAAATTTGAAATTGAGAAATGCATGAAATGAAGCACTTTAAGCTAGATTTAGTAAAATACATGAAACAAAAATTTAATCCACTAAAATGGATAACCAATGCCAACAAACAAAAGCACAAAAATGTTGACTCGGATCCTAAAAATTGCAATATGAAATTTCATAGGGACTAAGATGCTAGGGATGGTGTCTTAGTCCTCCTGATGAAATTTGAAGGTTTTAGAAGTTGAAAAAGATAGAAAATAACTCAAATAGGGTATTTCAATACAAAGTCAAAGAGGGATTAAAATGCCACCAAGGCCATTTTAGACCTAGTAAGAGTTTTTTGAAAAAAAAATAGACAATTATATGTGCAAATGAAGGTTAGAAAAAGTAACTAGTAACAAGCAATTGGATGCAAAATTGAATGAATTTTTTTTTAAAGTTGAATGCAATAAGAATGTTCCTAAATGCAATTAGGATGATGAACAATGCACTTTTTAGTTTTTCAATGAGATGATATGATGCAAGAAAGAAAAAATTCAACCTATATGCACTTTTACTAATGCAAATATGAAAAAACGCTAGATGCACTTTCACTAAATATGAGGAACTCTAGATGCAATTTCAGTAATGCAATATGCAATGCAAGAATGAATTCAATCTAGATCTAAGGACTTTAATGGACTCCAAATCAAAAATGAATGCTCAAGGTTAGGTTTGTTAAAATGGACAATGGGAAAATGGGTGCTTTATAACCTAGGTCATAGAACACCACTATTCACCTATTATCATTCAATAATGTCTTAGGAGTCCTAATTGGATTGACTAACAACCTCACAAGGTGATTCAATTAGTAATGAGGAGGACCAAGGAGGGGTTTCTTTCAGCTTTAAGGGGTTCACCACCAAGAAAGTGCTTGGAAAAGACAAATAAGCATTCAACCTACAAAATCTAGCAATACAAGCTAAATAATGAGTGCAAATGATAATATTAAGGTACACCAAGTTAGGGCATGTGTACATGGGAAGTATAGAAATGTGATGAGGTTTTTGGAAATGTAAAATGACTATCAAAAAGTGCTAAGGAGGACTAAGATTCCTAGAGTGGCGTATTAGTCTCGTTGCTATTTTCTAGGGAAAATACAGAGTCTTCAGATGTCAGAACTGGATCTGAAGGAGTCTCTAAAAAATATGCTCGAGAGTACTAAGATGCCCAAGGTGGCGTATTAGTCCCATTTTGATTTTTTTCAAACTCAGAATGTGGTCATGAGCTACAAGGTCTGCACTTTCTTCCTTTTCGATCTTAGGTTTTGAAACTTCCTAATTCGGCCTGAAGGTGAGTTTTTGTGAAGATAAAAAGTTTGTAATGCAACTTTGCAACTTTTACAATTTTGCACTCCAAATGATCTTCAAGACTTCAACCTAGATCTTCAATAACAAATATGAAATATGGGAAAAAATTATTGTTTGTTAGTGAATGGGGGATTTCCTTGGTCAACCCCTTGTAGGTAATTAAACCAAATGATGAAATGAATGAAATGAAACATGAAAAATTAAATATGTAAATGATATCACCTTGAACAATGTCTTGTGAAGAAAATTTGTAATCTACCATGTAGTGGCCATGAAGAATGTAGATCTCATATCCTTAGATATGATGTGAACAATGGTTGCAAATAGATCTTCAATGCTACATCCACAATCTTGGCTCAACAACATGAATGAATGCACTAAACCCTTGACATGATGTGTGAATCTTAATGGTGGCTCCAAATACTTGATGAATTGCTCTTGAATGCATAAACATTCCTTAGGAATGAATATTTGAATGCTTGTTATCTTGTTATATGAAAAATGAGTGAAGGAACCTTGTATTTATACTTATTCATGCTTAATATCCCGAGGAAATACACACCACAACAAGCTTCTTCGTTTTATGAATTCATTAATTAAAGGGAGGCCAAATCATAAGATCTAAAAATTGAATCCAGCCAAGGAGGGACTAAGGGCTGCCTAGGTGGCTTTTTTATTCAAAGGCTCCCAAATCTCGAGGGAACAAACTCCAAAAAGGGACCTTTTTTAGGTATATTCAGAATCAGGGTCCCAAGGCCCACAGAGGACAAAGATGCCATAGGTGGCATTTTAGTCCCAATCTAGAAATCAGGGACACACAAACAAAAACATTAAATGATCATTTATCTTTTGATTTTTTTTGGTATTTTCCATAAAAATATATAGTTTATTAGGCATGTGGATGCAAAATAGGATCAATTAAGCCATAAAGAAGCATAAATAAAGAAAGGTAGACCCAAGAAAGTGTGAAAATACTAGGGTATGCATTTTACTACACTACAATATGATGAGGGAGATTAAGGATGATTATGAAGGATGAGGATTAAGGATGAAGATGGAGATTAAGGATGATAATGAAAGATGAAGATTTATGATGATGATGGATATTAAGGATGGAAATAGATTAGGAAAGAAGTATTTTGAGGTGGATTATGGAGGGTGGTTATGATAATAATTAGGACCTCAATTTGAATAGACAAATTAATTAAGCTTAGGGTCCTAAATTATGGATTCAGAATGGGATAATCAAGATATGTGGGATGATTTGGATTAGATTATTGGGTATTATTAGGATAAGATGGATGATTGCAAAAATTAGGGAGATAATTATGATGATTATGAATGATTAGTGTAGTGTCAAAAAATATCATCGTTTACATTTTCACACTTAATTTAGGAATAATTAATGATAAATTGGACTTAATGTCACCTTGATCTAGTATTGTGATGCGTTTTACACATCCACATTAGGTCTAGGGCCTGTTTAAGCTAAATAGACCTAACTCTTCCCTAATTTAATGTTGTAAAATGTATTTATTCACACCTTCACATTAAACTTAGGAGGCTTGTAAACTAAATGAACCTAATCTAATGTTGTAATGTGTTGTACACATTCACATGGTATTTTGGGCCCTTAGCTAAAGAGACCTAGTTTTTCTTTAATTTAATGTTGTAAAGTGTAATTATTGAAACTTTCACATTGTATTTTTGACCCTCTTCCATTTATGACCTTAATTTCATCATCAATAGGCCCCTAAGACTCTATATTATGCACCCCAAGGCATATTTCAATAAAAACTCAACAATATCAACATATAAACTTAATTTACACACTTCTTGACACTATAGCAATCAAAATAGGTCATATGGGACCCATTGATCACTTTGGGTGAATGAGTCCCATCCAGGTGGGACCCATTCACCCAACTTGATGAATATGTCCCATTTGGCCTACTTTCAAGGTTTTGAGTGAAAAAAATTAGGTTTTAAGTTCAAATTTTATGTATTACATAATTTGGGATCTAATACATGGGATATTAGATGGATTTCCTATATAAATGAGCTTTCAAATCACTATTTCACATAAGCATTCATGATATCAAGTCAAGCACTCTAGATTTTAGAATTCTAAGACTTTAATATCATCTAGAGAGCATTCAAGATCATTTCTAAAGTATTCAAGGGTAGAATTTTCCATTAATTATTGCAACAATTCAAGATCCATCATCATGTCAAGGATATCAAGCATCAAGGT
The DNA here is from genome assembly GCA_007258455.2 of Sequoia sempervirens. NCBI lineage: Eukaryota > Viridiplantae > Streptophyta > Pinopsida > Cupressales > Cupressaceae > Sequoia > Sequoia sempervirens. The sequence goes on from VDFB02216482.1 coordinate 12,428, forward strand.
TATTGAGCTAGTGTTGTGATGTAGCATTGAAGATCCAAGATCAAGCATTTTTCTACACCTATTGTCAAGATCGAGATCTACATTCTTCATGGCCATTTCATGTTGAATTGTACATTTACAAGACATAATTTACAACACATTATTGAAGGTATCATTTTCCATGATTCATGTTCTTTGTTTCATGTTTCATTCCTTGATTTCATTGTCTTATCATTTTTTTTAATTACCTACAAGGGGTTTGATCAAGGTAAACCCCTATTCCCTTACAATCAACACTTCTTTTCTCTCTCTCTTTGTGTAATTACAAATCTAAGTTATTTGAAGACTTGAAAGATCATTGAAGATTAGGTTACAAGCTTAGAGAAAGTTGTTGGAGTTGTCCCTTCATTTGCAAGGTTGTAATATTCACTAAAAGGTCACCTACAATCCCAAAATCAGAGTTTCAGATCCAGTGACAAAGTGGAACAAAAAAAGCAGACATTGAAGACCAGATTCAAACTTTAAAATTCCAAAAAACCCTAACTGGACTCATTCACCTA
>VDFB02216484.1:0-28629 GCA_007258455.2 Sequoia sempervirens
AAAATGTAAAATACAAAAATAAAATGCAAAAGAAAATGTGAAAGGTGTTCAAAGGAGTCTTGTTAAGTTCATGTGAGGTCTATCACTTAGGGAAAATTGTGTCTAATGTCTCCAAGAGAGGACCAATTAAAGAATAAACTACTCACAACTTAGGGGATGTAGTGTGTCACATTAGGCCACTAAGAGGAATGTAATATGCTAAGATAGATCACACTTATGAAGGACATCACACCCAATATCGTCCACAAAGTGACAAACACATCGTATGAAGTGAATGCAATATAAAATATGGTAATGTATGCCCCCCAATTTAAAGGAGTTTCTACACAATGAATTTGAGAACAATTATCATCATTTAAAAGTAGCAAAGGAAAATGCAAAGAGCAAGATATGAGATAACTTGAAAGTCTGGGGTGATGCCAAGTCATATGTTTCTGTTAGGATGCTCATGTAAACTAAAAACTAAAAGAAATTAAAGAAAAGAGGGTTTCCATAAATACCGCACCCAACACATTAAGTGATCTATGGATTTGGGGTCAGATTGTTGCTGCAATGTTTTATGAAAGAGATCAGAACTATCATCATTCCCCAAAGCAATATGAACTCCGAAGAATGACACGTATGGAGAGCAAAAACAAAAGAAAAAAAAAAGTCCATATCAACATGGAAGAGACATTGTGGTCTCATCGCTTTACATCATCCCCAAAAGGAAAACACGTTTAAGGAAAATGAAAAGGAAAAAGAAAAGAAAAAGCTTTTGGGTCAACATGAAAGAGACATTTTAGTCTCAATACCTTGCGTCATCCCCAAAAGGAAAAACACAAGCAAAGGAAAAAGGAAAAGGGACCGATTGGGTCAACATGGAAGAGACATAGGGTGTCTCTATTCTTTGTGTCATCCTCAAAAGGAGAACACAAAACAAAAGAAAAACATACAATGCACGACATATAGAAGAAGATAGGTACAAATAGAAGAAGTGTACAAAGAGAGAGACCATCAAACACATGATATGAGGGAACACAATACACACATAAAAATAAAAAGAGAAAGGAAAATAAATGAAAAAGGCTAGTTAGGAAAATGCAAGTCAACCATATAACAAGTCATTCACCTCCCAATCATGTTTAGTATATTGCAAGGGCGATTGACTATCCAAAGGAAGAATTGCAAGTGTTGAACTAGGAGAAGTACCAGATTCTTCACTTGGTTGAGAAGATTTATCATTTAGGATCATAGTAGATGAAAATAAAGAATTTAGATAATTATGCACTTATTCATCTATTCTTGTGGTCTCCTTGGCATCATCATCATCAAGATTGATGACAACAGGAGGACAAAGGGTTATTTCCAAGGAAGGATGTATCAAAAGTTGTGGTTGTTGTATTTGTTAATTTTTTTGTGAGGGATGGACTATATTATCTTGTGGCGGGTCAAGGGAAAGAGAGTGGTCATCTATTGCTTCTATCAAAGGTAGAGGTTGGGTTTCTTTATTTTCTTCCATTTGAGATTGACGAGTAAGGAGACAATGGCAACACCTATGCTCCCTAGCATCATGATTGCATTTTATTTTGATTTTGAAGTTGTTGAGGTGTAAGAGTGAGTTGATCCATCATAGGTTCCTTTTCTTATAGAGCAGGAAGAACAGAAGAAACCGAAGAAGAAAGGGTCATTCACTTTCTCTTTAGCTTTATACACTTGTTTAATGCGGGGAGGTATGACAGGATTGGTTTCATTTTCCCTTGGTCGTTTAAATGATGGTGGGGAAGTGTCTATGGGTGGTTGTTCAAGAGGTTGTATGGTTTGTTCAATGTCAGACTCAGGTTGAAGCATGGTTTCATCTAGGATAGGTGGAGTGGAAGCGAACGGGGACATGTTATGAAGAGAAAACTCCGCTATGCGTTTGGCTTTGAACTTTTGGTAGGCTATGAAAAAGAAATATTTATGGGGGGTGATGGGTTCCATAGGTGCATGCCAAAAGGATTCTAAGGAAAAATTACCTTTAGACAATAAAGGATTAAAGCCACTATGGTGTATGGTAAATATTTCATTTCCATGTGGAAACTTCAAACATTTGTGAACAACCGAGGGGACTTCTTTCATCTAGTAGAGCCAAGGATGACCCAACCATAGGTGAAATTGGTCTAATTGTGGAATAATAGAAAATGTTATACCCAAAGTTTTGGGTCCTATTTGTAAGGGGAGTACGATTGATCCAATCGTAGGGCACACAAAAAAAATATGTTTTTTAATCCATGTAGTTGGTTTGTTATAATCATCTTGATATAGATTGTGTAATACTAGAAATTCTTCTGTGATCACATTCTCGCCATAGGCGGGATCTATTAATATCCCATTGGTGGGCTTATCATAGATTCAACCATCTATGTAAAGAGGACCATTAGGAAGTTGTTTAAGTATATCTTTAGAAGAAAAAGTGATATCGAGATTTTTTTTGGTTGGGCCCTTACGAGGGATAACATCTATCACACCCACAAGTTCATCCATAGGAGTAACTTGGGTAACATTTGGAGTTATACCATGTTGTTAATTATTTGTATCAATGTTTATGACTTGAGGGTTTTCAGGTTCACTAGCCTTGACAAATGAAATATTGTGTTTAGGCATGGGGTTGGTAAAGATTTGTAAATTCTGGTTAGGGGGTGCAACAAACTTATTGCCTTGATCGTTAACACCCGCAATGGACAAATGACCCGAATCAATGAGGTCTTGAACTAAGTGCTTGAGATGCTTACATTGTTCGGTGTCATGGTCATTTTGGTGATGAAAATGAAAATAAGAATTTTGTTTGAAGGTAGGTGGTAAAGGATTGGTGGTATCAAGTGGTTTAATTGTAGGTAAAGTGATCATTTGTTGTTGGAGTAATTGGTTCATTGTATTATGAAGGGTATCAGGTAAGGGGGTGAATTGTCTCTTCAGGTCCTCGTATGTATAAGGCACTGCTAGTTTAATAGTTGCCACTTGATTTAGAATAGGTTGGGGTGGTTGCAGAGAAGGATAATTGAACTATAAAAAGACTCAGTTTGGTTTTTGAAAGTTTTGCATGTTGTTTTGATCGTTTTTCTCAGAATTCTTAGCTCAGTTAGAAGTGGACTTGGAATCACGACTTGAAATCGAGTTATGATAGTCACATAGGGTTGTGCATAAGTGCATGAATGAAGGGAATTTCATCATCGTTAACTTATCTTGAAGGTTTTTGTGCAATTTTTCAATAAACATCTTCTGCAGATGTGAATCAAGAATTTTGACATCAACTTGAGCATATAATGACTGATAATGTGAAATAAAGTCAGTTACTTTTTCATCAACATTTTGTCTACATCACATTAAATCAGCCATTGTCTTCTTAGGAGTCATATGGACTTGGAAATGACTTACAAAGGAATCCAAAAGTTCATTAAATGATCAAATTGAATGATTAGGTAAGTTTGAAAACCACTCTAATGTAGTATCTTTCAGGGTCCTAGGAAAATTTTTAGCTAAGAGTTTATCATTAAGGAAAAAATTATTGTATAAAGTTGTATAAGCATTGACATGGTTAATAGGGTCTCCTTTACCTCCATATTTCTCAAACCTAGGCATTTCAATTCCTTGTGGCATCTGAGTGTGTAATATTTCAAGGGATAAGGGGCTACTATGAACATGATATGTGGGTGGAGCGGTTTGACCTTGGCTAATAGTGGAAATTTTTTGTTGCATGGATGAAATAGTATTAAGGAGCTGTGTAATGATGGGATTGGTGTAAGTGGTATGAGATGGAAGGGGAAATGGAGATGGAGTGTATGTAATGTGAGGGGAAGTGAAAGGGACACTAAGAGGGGTGAAGGTTGAGGATGGAATGTTCAATGCCACAAAAGAACTAGGAATGCTAGTTGGAATTACGAAAGAAGGAGCCACATGACTAACCTGTTGCATATTTGTTGTGACTTGAGGAGTGGTATAAGTGGTATAGATGTTATGGTTGAAGGGGGAGGAATGTGAGATCCTCCTTATCTTGTGACTATGGTTGTTGATTGGGAAGTATTAGGAACATGTTTATTGTATATCTCAACAATTATCTTCATGAATTGTAAGCCATCATCGCTTTCAATCAAACAATGAAGGTTTTCTATGGCAAGTATGGTAGTGGTGGAAATGTTTTCAAGAAATAAGTCAGGTTGTAAATGAAGGTTGTAAATGTGCAAAATCCTCATGAATAGTAATCGCCTTGTCTTGCGAAATGGAATTTTTTTGTGTGTAAACTTTCATAGGATGAAAAGGTGAAGGCATAGAAGTGGTATTGTCCATGCCTAATGCACAATTTTCCATACTAGGAGTAGGAGCTCTTGAGATCCCAAGGTCCACCACGAAAGTGTTATCACAGAAAACCATGAGTCTAGAACTTCGTCTCACTAAAGTACTATCAATGGGGCACCAAACACTCATACAAGTACCACAAGAAATAGAGCAGATGAAAATGTAATGCAATCTAGGATGAATTAAATGTAAAAAGCAATAATTATGTAAACTGAAACAAAGATGCAATACCAGAAAACAAAAATACAAAAAATACCTAGAAATTTCCAGAAAATGTAGTGTAAAATATGCAAAAGGACTAAGTCAGACAGGGTGGCGATTTAGTCCCACTGATGATTTTTTTGTGTTTTTTCAGAATTTTTAAATGAAAATATGTCTTTCAAATGCACAAATGCATCTATAGTATGTAAATGCAGAACTTGTCCTTTTCAATGCCATAATGATGCAAGAGTGCAAGCTAATATGAGCTTTTTCACTAATGCAATTGAAAACCCTAGGATGCACTATAACTAATGCAAGATGCAATGCAAGTGAAACCTATTATGTGCTTGAAAATAAAAAAGGAACAATTTTCAAAAGAGTCGGGTTCACCAAAATGTAAACGATGATTTTGGTTTACCCGAATCACAATGCTTTGCTCCTCCTAGGATTTTTCACCTAAAAGGAGAAAGGGGATTGGATAGGGGTACTAAAATGTGAGTATTTACATTCAAGACTATGTTAATGAAATGTGTTATATCTAATTGTGATGTACTAATGCAATCATCTGAAATTGAAGTGACCTAATGAAGCAAAACTATGACAATGCAGAGTGTTGGAAAACACAATGTCATATGCAAAAATGCCTACAAAATACAACTATATGATGAAATAATAGAACATAATGGAAGAGGGGCACCTAGAAATAGAAGTTTGATGTTGAAAGATTCTGGAATCCTAGAAAAGTTGACTAAAATGTTGACAAGGATACTTAGGACAAACAGGGTGACTTAGTCCCAGTTTCGAAAAACTTTGCAAGAATAGGAATCTGCAAAATGGGTGTTTAGAAATTTGAAAATTAGTTTTCAGGCCTGGAAGTGGGACTAATTCGCCCCTAGTGGTGACTTAGTCCTCCTACATATTTTAGGAAATTCGGGACATAATATTGTAGTCTCCGACCTCCACTTCCTTTTCTGACAGGTGTTTGTACTTGATTCTACAAAAATTGGGGTAGAAAGTCTCTCCAAGCTTGAAATAGGATGATGTTGACTTGATTGACTTGATGTGTAACACCCCTCCATTTTAGCTCTTTGATCGACAGTGTTCTTCTTTGTATGTTGTTTATGTTTATGCTTTGACTTTGGAACTTGGTTACTTTTGACCGCTATCTGTTAAGTGATGTAAACATTATATTTTGATGTGATGGTATTTTATCTAGATGTTATCTTTATGGCATTATTTGGATTAATTTAGCAAATAATTGATTTAATGATGTTTTATGCTTGTGATCATATCATTGATGTTAGAATCGTCAGTTAGTAATTGTGTATTGGTGAAGGGGACGAGATTGTATCACTCGCTTGCGAGTGCCCTACGATTCTGAGATTTCCTTTTCATGGTGTGTTTGATCATATTATATATATATGCATGTTCGATGTACTCTTTGTTGCAGGTTGATAGGCACATGACATCGACTCCACCTGGTTCACAGGTTTGAGTGTGTCCATTGACCAATGAAAATCGATTGGGAGATAGTAGCTAGGTTTTCCGTGCCAAGTCTTCACCCTAGTCATAGTGTGTTGTCGGGTTGTTGTCGAGTTAGTTGTTTTAATTTGGTCCATTTCACCTTGAGTATTTATTTAATTTCATATTATAAAGGTTATTAAATGGCGGGTGTAGTTAAAATGATGTTTAAATGTAGCTTGTTGCAATGTTGAAACGTTAGTTATTTTATTGATTAATTAGATTTAATTAATAAAATCATTTTTAGTTTATTGATTAACTAGGTTAATGGTGATAAATTAAATGAAATAGTTGTTCAGACATTATTGTATATTTAGATTTAAATTTATAATGTAAATGGAAATCATATTAGATATTTAAGTTAAATGATAAAAAATAAAATAAAAATGTATTTAAATTTCATTTTTTGAAATTTTGGATAAAATAAATTCTTTTCCTTTGAAATTCTTTTGTTTTGAATGAAAATTTGATAAATGCATGAAATATGATTTAGAAAGTAAAATTGTTTTAAAATTTAAAACATGGAAATACCCTCCAAATGTTTAGAAATTTAGTGGGTGGGATAATTTAGGGTTTTGGCCAAATTTGGGGAAAGCCCTATGTAAGGAAATGAAATATCATTTTGTTGGAGTTTTTTGTTTTTAGGGGAGAGCTTTGTTGGGGCTGATTTTGGAGTTGAAGGAGAGATTGGAACCACCATTTTTGAAGGCTTCAAACTTGGGGAGAAAACACCGGGTTCATTCTTGCTTTCTTCTATTTTCTTGTTTCATTTTGGAAAAGCTTAAAATCTAGAAATGTTGTTTTATTCAATGAAAAATCCATGTGAAATGGTTTCAAAACTTGCAAATTTGTTAGATTAGGAACGAAAAACCAAAACAAAAAACTTACATAATGAAATAGGAAGAAAATCCAAAAGAAAATCTCCATTTCAAACTGAATTTTTAAACCCTTTGTGTTTGGACAAATTTATTTCTATTCTTGCAAACTATGTTGATCATTTACACAATATCACTGTAAATAAGGTTATGGGTATATAAATTTATAAATATACATGTGTATATATGTATATATTGCATTATATATATAAATATACATACAAGTATATTTATAAATATACTGTGTTTGATTTATTTCATATTCTAGTTTAAAAAAAAAAAAAAGGTTTTCAAAACGCACAGGGGTCGGCCCTGTATTTCGCAGTATTTAAAAAACGTATTTTTTTATGCAAAATAAAATAAAATGAGGGTTTAAATTTTTATTGGCTATGGAGGGGAGGGCCGAAGCCCTGCACCCCCCACGTGCCCATATGGGAGGCGCTGCTCCCACACAGCACCCCCCATACAGGGGAGGCTGCGCTAGCAGCGCCCTTCCCCATATGGGAGGGGCCCACGCCCCTTATGGGGTTTGTTTTATTTTAAATTTTATTTCGCTTTTTTTAATTAAATATTATTACTATTATATATTATATATATAATATAAATATATGTTATATATATAATGTTATTTTAATATTTAAATAATATTTATTTTTATAATAATTTTTATATATATATATTAAAATAAATTATTTAGTTTGGTGAAACTATTTTGTATTAATGTGATTTAGATTTTTAAATAAATAAATATATCATAGTATATACATTGAATATATATATTTTATGTATATATATATATTTAATATATATTGTATTTTAGTATAGATAAAATTTAGTTGATTAATTTATTCTATGTTGAAATAAAGATTAATTGATTTTAACTAAATGTTTTATTTATTAAAATGTTTGATTATGAATATAATTGTGAGACTTAGAGTTAATGATTGATTTATTTTTATTCTGATGACTTTATTTATCAAAATGTTTTGATTATGGAATATAATTTGAAACTTAGAATAAATGATTGTTTTTTTTTAATACTTCAACATAGTGAAATGAATTTGGGGAATTTGATTGGATAAATGCAAGTAATGAAAACTGTGATTGACTTGATTTAGGAAATCCTAACTTTAGTTTATTTAATTGCTTGAAGTGCTTTTTAGTGTTGATTTATTCTTTCTCAAGTTTCATGAAAATGGAGTTAATGTTTTAAAGTCTTCCAGATAGGGGTTCAATTATTGGTATGGGTTGTCGTTATGTTAGTCAACTTTTGTTTTTCCGTAGGAAGTGCGTATAGTTACACCATGTTGTTTCACCCAGTTTTCATGATCGGGGATGGTTTGTGCCTCCTTGGGAATATAAGAGGGTTATGTGGTTTGTGCCTCCTTGGAAGGAGTGGGGTTTGCATTTTGTTATCCTCTAGTGTTGGAGTGAGTTTCCCTTGTTTGTTACCTCCTTGGAATTGGAGAGGTCGTCCTATCTAGTTTACCCATTGGGTTGTGGTTTTTACTGTGTGTTGTCGATAGGAGAGTGGCTCTTTGTGGGGGTCTGACACACAAAGGGGCGCCAGGGTAACTCACCTAGGGTTTAATCAAGTGATAACTTAAAAGAAATTAATGAGGCATTTTCACACTAATAAAGATAATGAATGCCTCTCTCTTGGAGCATGTGTTTGTTAAGGCTCGAGATGAGACGAGACGCATAGTTTTGCATGAGGGTCCGGCGGTTGGTAGAGGCAAGCCAGGGTAACCCAAGATGGGGGTCCGGTAGCCTAGGAAGGTTGAGCTAGGGTAACTCATGGCAATTTATGTATGACACTCTTCCTACGTCAGTAGTTAGTCAGTTATTGTGTGGTGTAAAAATGATGTACATGATCATTGTTCTCTAGAAGCATTGTAACCTTTGTGTTAAGTGATGTTGTACTTTTATCCTTCTCAGTTCAGTTATGTTTTAGCTTGTGTCTAGAGGTAGATGGTCTTGTTTAGGAATTCCCATGATTATCTCCTGTAGCATGGGGTGGAGCTCTTGGGTATCACACTTGGTGGAACCTGAACCTCAACTTGCTAATATTCCTTGTTCAGGTGGACTTAGGTAGATTTCCGCTGAGAGCTCGTGGGATCCCCAGATCAAGTCAGTTTTATCCTTTTCTACTAGATTTCATTATCCTCATTGTTATCGAGGTGGAATTTGTAATTTGTAATCATGTTTATTGGATTGATCTCATTCGGGGAATGAGCATTGTAACCTTATTGTAAATTAATTGTTATTTGAAATCATGTGTTATTTATTATTCTTGATGTAATTAATCTTATTTGGAATGTATGCGTTCTTAATGCTTTATGTAATTGAATGTTATGGTTAACTCTTGTTTCTTGTTTGGGTTTAAGTAACTCAGTCTCGTAACCTTAGGGGATTGGTTGGAAATGGTTAGTGAAGTTGCATGTTAATTGTTCTAATTATTCTTATTTAAAAAAAATTAGTTCATTTTTGTAGTAAATTGCAACTTCCCCTATGGTTGCGTGGCGGGGCACTACATGATGCACTTGTTGATCACTTTTCAACACCTATTTCTTGACAAATTTGAATACAAAGTGAAATGCAAAGGGGAAAACTGGCTGAGGGTTAGAGAATAGTATATTCTTGGTCAAAACCCCTACCTTGGTAATTCAAAACCCAAACAAAGAAATAGAATTGAACAGTATGATAATAGATAATACAAATGAAAAACGCTTATAAATTTCTACTCACATCATTGATGCTCAAATGTGGAAGATATGCAAATTGAAGAAACTCAATAGCTTGACTTTGTTTGAATGCTTTAATGAGTACAGAGATGATTGTAAGGAGTCAGCTGGTTTCTTTGAAAGTGGAATTAGGAGGATGTAAAATGAGGTGGAAAACCCTTTGTTGCAATGGGATCTCATCTAAAATATTTCATGAGTAACGATGATCATGTACCTAATTCTCAAGGGTTAGAGAATAAAAATCCCTGAAATTCTAAAAATTATCTTGAGCTTGCACAAAAAGGACCAAGTCACCCCAGATGGTGAACTCTGGTCCCATCTATAAAATTCAAGGGAAAATGTAGAATTTTCGGGGTACAAAATTTTTCCAATAGGAATATCCCGAAAACACTTAAAACGTTTGAAAGTGTATTATAGTCATCAAAGGATGAGTGGAAAAGGGCATTGAAATTAATAAAATGGGCCTGTAGTGTGGTAATTCCTTTATTTACAAGAGCTTGATGAACATCTTGAAATAAGGACTCATCAAGTGCATTTTGCGCAAGATTTTAGGTGAATTGTAATGAATAGAGTCTAGAAAAGTGTATAAATGTTTTACAACACTTCACAACACCTTCAAAACACACCGTAATTTGAATTTTTAAGCCACATTACTAAATTAAATCAAGACAAAATCAAGCCAAAGCCCATTAGAAAGACTCAGGTGAGTGTAAAAATGTCAACTATACATTTTTTTGGTGACATAGGAGGTTTTTTGAATTGGTGAAATGGGTTGATTTAGAGTGTTTTTCAATTTTTTTGTGCTAGCAGATGCAGGGGAAGGAAATTTGCATTAGTTTTGTTGCTGCCCTAATTGACTTTCATTGATTTTGATTCAAAGTTGATGGCTAAATAATGGAGTTTTCACAAAAAATAAGGTTAAAGGTTTGGAGATGGTTTATTTACTATGTGTAGACACATTCTAGGGTGTTTGAAGCATTGGAAAAGTGATTGGAGGTTTGGAATGCATATTTTTAATAAACCCTCATTGATTGAGAATAGTGAAGCCTAGAACAAGGATTTGTGTTTTGTTGCATTAGTAAGGATTTAAGTGGCCAACAGTTTGTTGATTCTGAAGTTTTATAACTTGGTAAAGGTCTTTCAATAGTTATTTGGGGTTGGGAAGTTAATTAGTTGATACATGCTTTGTTAAATAGGCCTAATTGAGCCTTATTGTTGCAGGACAACCATTTTTAGAGTCAAAATTTCAAAAAAAAACTTACTCTATTTCTTGATATGTTCAAGTAGGCCAAAATGGGTTCTTGGAAATGTATTTTATCTTTGGAGATTCAATCTGATTTAAGAGATACACTCAATTTTGTCAATGTGGATAACTACAAGCAATTAGGTCTTTGTGGTGTAAGCAATGGAGGAATTGTTGAATTAGTGTTATAAGAGAATGTTATTGGTTTTATGCTATCAAAATCATGATGTTAAAGGTGTATTATGAGTCCAACATGTGTTTTGGGTCTTAATACAATTTTTGGTGTCTTTTTTAGCCTTGTGGAATTATGTTTCAATGAAGTGTATGTTGGTGAATATTTAAGTGATCTTTTCAAATATGTGTTTTAGGTTGTAAGAACCCTTGAAGCCATTGATACTTTGCATCACTCACAAATCCAAATTACCATACCATCTATCCCTACTCATCCCACTACGCCACAAACCATGGCTCATATTCTTAGTCCCAATCCCTCTATTAATCATATATTCCTTCCTCTATCTCACCCATATCAACCTCACTTCCTATAGCATCATCTCAACCTACTTCCCCACAGCAAGTCCTTAGCTCATCCCACATCCCCTAACCATCCTCTTCATATATCCCACAAAAATCCTCTACCTATATTCCTCAAACCTCTTCCTCCCACAGTACACAAATATCTTCCTCTTACATCCCCTAAACATCCTCTATGTACATCCCCCAAGATTCTTCATCCTATATTCTAATAAATTCTTCTTCTAACCTTCCACAAATATCTCATGCACTTATCACTTCATACCCCCTTCCAAACATCTCAAACCTATTCCACTCATAACTTTTGTCTTTTCGAAATGCCATACTACCTATCCAACAATATACTAGCCCACCTATCCAACAATACATTACCCCCCAACCTAACATCCAATATCCTACACATCAATGTGTACTATCCAATGTAGCTAGGAAAGTTGTCCCCACTCCTTCAGAACTTACAACATAGTTTGATCAAGAATGAGAGGAAATGAAAATTTTCTTAAAGAACTTACAACAAAGACAACAAAAAAAGAAGTTTGAATACTTGTGTCCTTATCCTTTTGACAAATCAATGATAATGATGTGTTTCCCCAACTCTTTCAAATTCTAAAATTTGATAAATACAAAGTGAAAGGAAACCCTTGAGACCATGTTAAGGAATTTTTCATGGCATACCAAGAGGTAGCATACAATGATCATTACTTGCTCTACTTTTTTCCTCGTAACTTAGGTGGATAAGCCTAGGAATGGTTCATGCACCTTCCCCATGGTTTTTTCTCAACCTTTGCAAACCTATCTAATTTGTTTTGCTCATTTCTCCTATAACATTGAACATGAAGTCATCATGCTTGATCCTTGAAATGCCTAGCAACATAATGGTGATATCTTTGTGGAATATTTATAGTGGTGGAGAGGACTCACTAGTCGCTTCCCTTGGTCTATGCCTAAGAAACAACTCATGAACATATTTATTTAAAACTTTAACTTGGAGATGGAATTTCACTTGTAGGTACATTGTGCCTCTACCTTCAATGAGATAATAGAAAAAAGGTCCATTGAAAATTCCCTTATAGCCAAAGGCTTAGTAAAAAATTATAAAGAAAACAATGATAAACAATATAATGACAAGCCAATGTTTTGGGCCAAAAATAAAAATACAATTAGTTATGGAATCATCGATGTTAAACATGTTCAAGCTATGAGAACATAAGATTCCACTCAAAACACCTCTACAAGGTGCCTCGTGACACTAACATAGTTTATGTATCTCAAGGACAACAGAGATAAAACACCCAAAATAATCCTAAGAGAAAATTCACCACCCTTGGGGAACCAATAGACATTTTTAAGAAGCTCATACAAGAGAACATTGTAACATTTCCTATGACACAACTGTTTGATGAATCCAAACCTAAACCATCTTGATATAAGGAAAATGAATATTAGAGTCATCATAGGATTAAAAGACATGCAACTAAAAAATGCATGAAGCTCAAAAACTATAGTCAAGATATCATTGATTGTGGAGACATAGAGATTGAGGGTACTTTATCCTCATCACCAAATGATCAACTAGGACTCTATCAAACCCACTCCAAAGAATACCCAAGACAACCCATCTACCTCCACTTCACCCAACAAAGGTAAATCCCGAATAAAAACACTAATAACATCCAATATAATAAAATCCCTTAGAAATATGATAATATTGTGGGATGTATCACTCATAGCCCTTCACATGTTTCCACTATCAAAATAAAAGACAAAGATCATGAATGTGTTGTCACCACTAGACATGGTAGGGTCACCATCCTTGGACCATCCACCACATCCTCCTCACAAAGTTCCCAATACAATATCTTAGAAAATATTGTAATACTCTAGTTCAAATATCGATCTTGTAACTTCTCAAACATCCCCCTACATAGAGATATATTGGAAAAATCATTGCAATAATCGCGAGTTACAAATTGACCTTGAGAAATTATAGGCACTTATAGGGAACCTCCTAGCTACTTATCAACTTTCCTTCAGTCAAAATGACATGACAATTTTATATTTATCAAAAAAGTCTTATATTATTATAATTATTATGATATAACAAAAAACATATTAATATATATAAACTAATATAAAAATCAATATACATTATATATATAAATATAAAATAATAAACATGTATATAAAATACATTAATAAAAACAACAACAATTATGAGAAGGAAATGATTAATATAAAGATAATCAATATTTCATCGTGGTTGATATAAGTACATCAACCAAATTAAATCAAGGAATGCCTAACTCTTACACAAATTTATAAGGAAGCAATCAAACTAATACAAAGGCAACGATAAAGCATAAGGTGTATGTAAAGGAAAGTCACCTCCTACGAAAAAATTAAATGAGATGTGTCAAGGCCGACAATTAGAGCTTCTCTAATATAGCTGAATCTTCACTCATACACACATCCTTTCATGAAAGTTGCCTCTCTCCATATGGTCACCCCTCTTGGGGGATTTTACTAGGTATTAAAGGCACATAAGGAGGAATCGATAAAATCATGGAGGAGATCTGAATAAGGGAATGAAACATTAGATCAAAAAGAAATAAATAAATAAGAAAATCTAAGATAATTATGAAAGAAGAAAAGACATGAATGTAATCTAAAAGAGATAATCAATCAAAAGTCTGCATAAGTAGCAAATTGGGAATAAAATGGTAAATATAGGGAAGCACAAAATGGAAACAAGAGGATATAAGTGAAGATAAATGATAAATCGATAAGGGGAGTAAGTTGAATATAATTACATGTATGTATAAAGATATAAATTTATACAAAGTGATTATCGGAAGATTGAAATCGATCAAGAATAATTTAATATAATATATATACATCTACATATACAATATACATGTTATTACATATTTACATGCTAAGGTTATATATAGATATATATATATATATATTATATATATATATATATATATATATATATATATATATATATATAATATTATATATGTATATACATATACACAAAAATATATACATGACATATATAAATATATATATATATACATATATATACGTATACACACACACACACATATATATATAAAAGTAATTATGATACTTTAATATAGCTATGGATGGTAGACTCTTATCCGTTTGATCTACACTAACAATATATTTTGAGTGTTAAGAGCATATCGATTTAGGAATTAAAAAGGATGAAGAAAACATAGATCAGCTAGCAAGTAATAGAATCTATGTTTGCATAAGCTATCTTGTGATTGCATATTTGTAAGTTAATATATTTGTGGTAGGATCTACACGGGAATATAATGCATTGTTTAAATATGATCAATGGTTCATGCATATTGTTATTTATAACTTATGACATCACCTTCATGATTCATTATGTATTGCTGATATGATTGTTTGAAAATATATGAGCTTGGTTATCTTGCTATGTACATTTTTCACCATAATGGGAGAGGGGAGAATTTCTAAAAGGGGCACGATGAGTGGGCCCTCATTTAGAATCTAAAACATAGCCTTATTTCTGATCAAAAGGTTATGAAAGATAACAACAGAAAAAGAAAGAAAAACAATTAACTTAGAAAAAACAAAGCATACGAATAATGCATAGTTCTGTATTTTGTAGGCTTAAATTAATTGTCTCTTTATTCATGCGTACATATATAAAAGAACAAGGCTATTACATCAATTTCTAAAACTAAACTAAGCATGTAGATTGCATGCATTATTATCTATGATGAAAGACAATCACTTTGCGGTGAAAGTCAAGTTTATTAACTATTATCAAAGCTGAAAACTAATGCATGGAGCTAAAGCTGATCATGCATACTATTCTATTATTGGGTATTTCCTTTGTTATAAAGGATATTTCCTTTTGGCCTAGAGAGTTGGCTACCAAGACACCCTTTGTGATCTCACTCTCCTATCATGGTGTAACAAAAAGGTCAATCATGAGGAAATGGGTAAAGATGGCAAGATGAGGGGATAATGGAAAAATTAGAATCCTCACTAGGTAGGCCACCTCATATGAATGGCATGGGCCATATGAGGCCAAAGGGGTATTGCCTTTTAGTCCAAAGGGTACTTCTTTTGGGCCTAGAGAGGCTAAGGACACCCCATTGAGTCACTCTCTTTCATGTTCTCCCATGGTTGAGCATCCCTAGGATAAGGCAATAACTAGATTAACAAATTTACTATGGATTTACTAATGTTTAACCATGATACTCTACTTGCTAAGTTATTATTGTAATTGATCTCTAACTTGTTTGTAGGGATTAAATCAAGCCAAGGTACTCTCTAAATCCATTATTTGCTTGGGAAATTGGTAATTTAGGTTAAAATTAGTGTAATTCCTATTTTGGACATTACATTAACCATTTCAAAGGTATTGAAGTATTCAAAGCTTAAGTATGATTATATGCCCTTTGTGGCCAAGAGGAATCCTTGTGGGTCTCATGATATGTTGATGGATGATCGATCTATGATTCCAGTATTGCCTACGCACTTGGGGAAGACCTTTTAAGAAGAAGAAGCATCCTATTATTGAGGAAGACCTTTTTTAAGAAGAAGAAGCAACATAATGGAATTATATTACATGTCTTACTCTTTAATATAAAGTAGGCTTCTATTTGTAAGTGGGATTAGTAAGGAATAACCAGTGAGAAAACAGACCCTCATCTACTTATAACATTTAAATAGACACTTCATGAATATAACTGTTAAACTCACACTTCATGAAAGTAACTTTCAAAGAGTGTACAAGATAGAGTTTATAAATTTTATGACCATCGTTTCAAAAATAGATACATACATACTAACATATATATATAGACACATATGTATCTATACATACATATATATGCATATGTATACATACATATATAATTAAAATGCATGATTTTCTTTCATGAATTAACTGAGATATATACAATGTAGGCTTCCATCAATGGTTTGTTGTATGTGCAGCAGAAAGCAGTCAATTACTAACACATTTAATAGTAAATGAATGCTACTGTGTTGTTTGATGAAATTGGTAAAAAAGGTAGTGATTGATAATCAAACATCCAAGAAACCCTTCAGGGGTCCTGCTAAATAAAAAGATTTAGGAGTACCATTGTTTGCATTTTGAAAGGAGAATGATGTTCATTGTTACCTTAGACTATGGAGAGAAGACAACAAAAAACCATTAAGGGTTTACATACACTACAATAGAACAGGCAAATAGCGTCAGATTTCAGTGTATTTCAGTTCACTAATTGGGCGAGTTGTCCGAAACTAAACTCGGTGCTAACAAGAATGATCATCTCGGTGCCGTCTTTCATGCTGAATTTTGTGCCGGACGTAACACCAGAATTAGCACTATGGTTAGTTTTGAAAAATCACAGTGTCCCCGTTAGCGCCTGAAATATTTCCAAAAAATAGCGCCGAAAATAGTGCCTCTATTAACGCCTAAAATAGCGTCGGGAAAAAACATCAGAAATAGCGCCTAAATTAGCACCCAATTTGGAGCTTCTAGTTTTTCTTCCGATTTTACTTCTAGTTTAGCTTCCATTTTTTCCTCTAGTTTTGCTCCCAAGTTTGCTTCTAGTTTTGCTTCCAGTTTTGCTTCCCCTTTTGCTTCTAGTTTTGCTTCCAAGTTTGCTTCCAATTGTGCTTCCAATTTTGCTTCCAATTTTGCTTCCATCTTTGCTTCTGATTTTTCTTCCAATTTTTCTTCCAAGATTTCTTCTAATTTGGCTTCCATTGTTGCTTCCTTTTTTGCTTCTAAAAATGCTTCTTGTTTGGCTTCCTTTTTTGCTTCTTGTTTTGCTTTATCTTTTGCTTCTAAAAATGCTTCTTGTTTTGCTTTATCTTTTGCTTCTAAAAATGCTTCTTGTTTTGCTTCCATTTATTAATTTAATATGTTTTATTTCAATTTAATTAGTTAAATATATTGTGCCTCTTAAATAACTCATATGATTATAGAATAAGTAATTTAATTATTTAACTCATATGATTAAATAATAATATAATTATTGTAACATGATCAAATCATCTATAATTAAAACAAGTGAGTCAAATATCTATAATTTAATTGAATTTGACATCCATCCTGAGCAGTAAATTAAAATCATCATACTTAATAAATATCCATCCAAAAATCATTAACCACTTTTAATATATATAAATTGACAAGTCAATACTGATAAGATCATCATCATATATAACTAAAACAAGTGAAAGTCAAATATGCCAGTACATCAAAAACATGTCAAAATGATACGTCCAACAGTCGACATAAGTGAAAATGATACATGTAGAAATGATATAAATAAAATTGATAAATTATGTAACTCAAATTGATACAAGTCAGGATGATACATGTCCAAATGATATAGTGAAAATGATATATGTCAATATGATACAACTCAACAATATAGTACTGTAGGCTATGAAAATGATACATATGATAGTAACCATGAAAAGAGTCATCGTAACGATATATCAACAATGATCCATGATGTAGTCTATATGATCATGAATGTCACTGGTTACTATCACCAACTATCTCATCATCATCATCATCACCATTGTGATCATCATCATCATCATCATCACCATCAGATCATCATCATCATCATCATCATCATCATCATCATCATCATCATCATCATCATCATCGTTGTCGTCGTCGTCATCGTCATCATCATTGTCATCGGCCTCAGTTTCTTCCATACTGTGTCATCATTATCCTCTACCATGTGATCTGTACCAACAGAACCAATATTTTGTGGATCTATAATATCATGTTGAGGATCATCTTGACCTTTTGGAAGACCCATGTTCTGCAAAAAAAAAACATTTAAAATGAAAATTTATTATTTATTTCATGCAATAATTTTTTTTTTGGTTATATATCTAATATTACAACATATGAGACAAAACCATAATCATATTACATCATATCAAAGTGCACGTACCATAACAAAATTTCAAAAAAGTTACAACTAATATTGATGAGTCAGGATAAACTTCAGCTTTCAAAAACAAAGCCAATTAGGCTGGCAAACTTGTGGATCATGCCAACATTTGGTGGAAGAGGAAGAAACATGACTGGAACTCTGGAGGGCCACCATAATGGATTTCAGTAATATTCAGCCATGAGAGTAGAAGAGAGAGCTGATATCATGTATCAAAACATTAAGCATGCATTCTTCAAGCCAAAGGAGGAGATGATTAATTTGCTTCATTTTCATTTGCATAACCATATCGACATAGGAACCAAGAACACCAAGGATGTCAGTTTATGTCGGAAGGTAATGGATGTAATTCCAAACTTTAGGAGAGGACAAGAAGGTCAATGTATGATCCTAATGAAGTGAGGAAGAACAGTAAGAGAGGGATAAGAAAAAAAAAATCTATGTAGAGATTCAAGGATATGTCAAGTGAGTAAGAGAGCTATGGGATCAACCTCATCTAAAATATTTTGAACTAGAGTTTGATATACCATTTAGAGATTGGTTTCGCTGGAGTTCATGAAGCCTTTGATTTTATTGTTCTATAATAGAATTGTTTTGGTAGAGTTGGTGGAATTACACTCCTTATAATCTATTAGTAGAGATTGAGATTGTTAACCTTAGTAGGACTTAAAGCCAGAAGAAAGAAAGAGGAATTTGATATGGCTATTGTTTTCAAAGAACTTCAGAGTGGGATGCACTCCATATTGATACCCATTCCTCAATCTTCACTTAATGACATCAAGGGAATGGTTGAAATCTATGGATATAAGAGGAAAAATTATGAAAGCATAGCGAACTTTCAAATTGGCGTAATTTTGAAGGGAAGTGTCGCGATGATCGGATATAAATTTATTGAAGATGGTGGTTGGGAATTTTGAATATGGAAGTAGTGATTTTGATTTTGATAATTTAGAAGAGTAGGATCAAGGATATGAACCTCGTGTAGAGAGATAGAATCAAATTTCAAATGTAAGCCAACAAGATGAAGGGAATTTTTATATAAGGATAATTTTCAATGTTGCAGGTACTGGCTTTAATGCCAACTACAATGGCAACATTGAAATTCCCTAGCAATATTTATGTTAAGGAAATTTCCTTTGGATGCAAGGATTCAAAGCACATCCACCATATGGTACAAATGATTAAATCCCAAAGATGATTTGTAGCAATGAAAGAGTCTAAAAGACAGAGAGAGCTATCTTGAAGGTGACTCATGAGAAACTTCTTTCAAAGAGAAACAAAGCCAATTGGGCTGGTAAGATGTGTGGATCGGGGCCAGCTTGTTGGTGGAAGAGGACGAAGATGACTTCTAAGAACTTTGGAGAAACCTACCAATGGACTACCGATTAATTCAACCATGAAATGAGAAGAGAGAGATGATATCATGTATCATCGTAATATCAAAACATTAAGCATGCGTCTTCTAGCCAACATAGAAGGGAGATGATTAATTTTAGCTTCATTTTCATTTATAACCATATCATGGTGGGAACCAAGAATAGGATGTCTAGTTTATGTGAGTAATGGATGTGGTCCAAAATTTAGGAGAATGCGTAGATCCTAATTTTCTGACTAAAGAGAGCATAAATTTAAGATGAATTAAGTTCAACTACATGTCTGCCAAAGTTTACTTCCAATTTTATGACTGTTTTTCTTGACTGTCAAAGTTTACTTGCAAATTTGAAATTTCTTTCTAGTCATTTTGATGAGGATATATTCAGCCAATGTGTAATCACCTTTTGTTTGTATCACTTAACCATAATGCTTGAGACTTCAGAGACTTCGCCTTGGAGATAAACTAGGGTGACTCGACTCGGGGACTCAGCGCAAACTCAGAAAAATGAAAAAACCCTAGAAATTTAAATATTTTTAAGGATTTAAAAATTGTTTCATGCACCCTTTATTAAATAGACCTTAAATACACAATAATATCATTAAATAGAAGAAAATTTGATCACATACACAAGTATACATCGATCACTTAAGTATAAATGAAAATTTTAGCTAAAGGAAATACACATACACAAGTATACTACTATTATGCCCTTAATAAATTTTTACTTGGCTGCAATGTCATTTGAGTAGTCTTAGTCTTGTGCTCCAAATTGATTAAAGAAATGTGGAAGTGTTAAGCTCCAAATTTCCAATACTAAGTATATCTATAACTATAAATTGTCTCTATCACATTCACAATAGAAAGGAACTTGTTGGAAGTAGTATGCTCTAAATTTCCAATACTTAGTGAATCTAGATCCATAGTTACTAATGTCCAAACAAAACTTGTCCCACTAACCATAGGGAAATGGGAAAAGTTAATGGTTAATAATCAATGGGCTACCTAGGAGGTTGTCATACTGTCAACTGATTACCTAAGCCTTCCCCCATGCCCATTTCCCTATGGCTGTTGGGACAAGTTTTGTTTGGACATTACTACTATGGATCTAGATTCACTAAGTATTGGAAATTGAGAGCATACTACTTCCAACAAGTTCCTTTCCATTTTGACACACTATTAATGTGATAGAGACAATTTATAGATATAAATATTAAACAATGTTGCAGCCTACAATAAGCCAATAACACAAAAAATTAGCATTCAAAGTTTAAACTTTATAATTAAATTATTAAACTAAAAAACCGGGTTAGCTTTTAGTTAGCTTTTTTGGATAGCTCTACTGGGTGTTGACATTCCATTTATCTTTTGAATGTTAAGAAGTCAGAGTTTCAAAGATTTTCCAAGCGAGTAAGAGAGCTATAGGAGCAGCCTCATCTAAAATATTTTGAACTAGAGTTTGATATACCATTTAGAGAGCTAGGTTTTCATGGATATAAGTATTATGAAGCGAGAATAGACGAGCTGGCTGACCAGATAGAAGGCAATACTTGATGATCGGTCTAAATTTATTAACTATTACACTTTTAAACTTAATTAATATGTTTTACCAAGGAAATAAAAAAATATATCATTTAACATATTAAATATACTAAATTATTGAAGAGTGTTTTTCAAAATTATTGAAAAATTAGCTCTTTTGCCACGTTCGATGTATGTTTGGCATTATGTTGATAGCCAGAAATTTTCTATGTAATGAGGACACATTTCCTTGATGCTTCTTGGTTTTGAGTTAGGAGGAGGGGAGTGTTAGGGCCGGTGTAGTAGTCGGTGGCTAGCGTGCCAGGAAATGGAGGCCAACTTCACTTTGGCGAGGAAAATTATGGATGCACGATGGCAAGTATTATTGGTGAAGAAGCGTGTGGCTTGTTCCTGTACAAGGATGTGAAGGTGGCACAATTTGTGAAAATCATTCTGGTTAATGGCTTTGAAGATTTGAAGCACAAATATCGAACTAATATGGATATATACTCTTTGATCATGGTGTGGGGATTGGACTTAGGAGAGTTGGTGGAGGTTGTAAGGAAAGTGATGAAAGTGTTGGTGCATAGGGATTTCTTAGTGAACATGGAGAGTATCTTGGAAAGGGCTATACTAGGAAAAGGATTTGTGAGTGAAGGCATGGAAGGTGTGGACCCAAAAGTAGCAGAGATAAATCTCCCTTTCATTAGGTGGCTAGAAGGAAGAACCAAAGTCGTGTGGAGAGAGGGTGTGGAATGGGGGTGGCAAGCTTTGAAACTATGCGTCAAATTAATGGAGTCGGACGAGATAATAGTGGGACTCAAAGCCATCGTGAGAGAGGAGTTATGCTAGAAGAAGGGTTTGCATCCAAGAAAGAAGGTGAATCTGCTCACGAAAATGTGCCCATTGCATCTGTGCAACGCTTCCGGAACTTCCGCATAAACTAGTTTATTGTGTTTAAGCTAGATGTTGATGTATAAGCTTAAGGGGTTAAGCCCTGTTTTTGGTTTCAATACTGTAAATAGTTGGTGTTTGGATAGTAGTTAGTTGGATAGTTTTCAGGTGGTTGTAGTAGGGATTTTTGATCCGTAGGTTTTTATTTTGTTTTAACAGACATGATGTGATGGTGTTGGAAGAAATTTTTATTTGGAGCTTTGTATATTTTGATTTCTCTTAAATAAAATAAAAAATATTATCATCAATCGAAGAAAAAAAAATTTGTTTAGTAAATTTTATATAATCTTATGAGAAAATTCAAATACCTATGTACTCTCCTCACCGGAATTCCTCTATGCATTTTGGCTTCATGCTCTCTTTAGTTGCTGGTAGTGCTTTGCTCTCTTCCTTCATGTAGCGTTTTTCCCTTTTATGTCGTCTGATTTCTTCCTTCACGTGGGAAATTTTTAATTTTTTTATTTTGATTTCTTCCTTTGTGCAGCGTTTTTCCCTTTTTTGTCATCTGATTTCTTCCTTAACGCCAACTTGAGCGCCAAATTTTGTCCGTTAATGTAATCAATTTGGGGTGCCTAAGGCGGCGCCAAGTGCACCTAATTGAGCGCCTATCATTGTACGTTTTTACTAGTCTATCCTTGTGACTCAAAGTTCTCATCCTCAATTCGATTACACTAACAAAACAATGCAAATATTTCTCGACATCACTAGCTAGCTACACTTGTATACAATCATAAAAAATTCTTTATTTTCTATCAAGTAGTTATTTTGATAATTCATATGAAATCAATTATATTATTTTGCAATGAACAAAAATCAGCATGAATTATAAAATGTGTATAAGGATATAATTTTCTTTTGCCATTTACTCACAAAGAAATGCATGGGTAACGACACAAAAATATGACAAACATAGTTATATGAAATGGATCATGTGAAGTGTGTGTAGATGTATATGAATGCTTACAAATGCAAGTAAATGAATGTAAACTAATTGTTATCAAATTTTCACTACAACTCAATTTGATGGAGTTGTTTTGTTCAAAGTTTTATTTTAAGGTGAAAATTCAAAATTAACCTCTGCAAATGTTTAATCATTGCAATTGTTTAAAATATTTTGGAGTTCCAAGATGCAATGTGTTTAAGTTTTTTGATTCAATTATCGCATTAAAGAGTTGCATAAAAGAAAAGAGATGCTTTAATTTTGTATCCATTTGTAGTGTTCAAACAAGTGATTTACATTGTTTTACATGAAAGGAAAAGATACATAATTGAACAAGTGATTTACAAATGTTGAATTTATATTCATTGGGTAATGGAAAATCAAAATGTTTCCCTGCCCAAACTCCTACCTTTTTTTGTGACCACCACTGTCTCGTGGCCCCTTCATCAGTTCGATGTGGAAGAGCAGTTTTTACTGTGGTCCCGCAAGGTGCTTCATCCTTCTCGATGGTAGTGCAGTGAAAGCTTCTGTGGTGGCACGTGAGTCTTCCTTCTATTTCTGGTGGTGTTGCGGTGAGTCCTGCAAGTCTTCTACCATTGGCGTGTGGTAGTGTGGTGACCACCGTTGTCCCACAACTCCTTCATCAGCTCGGTGTAGTAGAGTGGTTTTTACCGCAGTCCCGCAAGTTGCTTCTTCCTTCTCAGTGGTAGTGCAGTGAAAGCTTCTATGGCAACATTTTTATTCATAGAGGAGGCCATGGACAGAGGACGTGGACATCATAAAAATACTAAATCGTTGAGAGGAAAGTGGGTGGAAATAGATGAGACAACATTGATTAAGCACAATTTATTTTGATATTTTTTTGTGTGAGAAAAAATTACTAATGACCTTTTCATAAATGTTATGTGAGTAATATTTCTGGATAAACTGTGTGCAAATTTTTACATAGCTATCATGGCTGTGAAAATTGAATTTTATTAATTTTCATAAATGTGTTTGATATCATATCATGCCATTGGAAATTAGGGGGGATTCATGTCTTACAGTTGACTTAAGGAATGCCATAAGTTGATTGTCAACATTTACAAGGTATGTGGTTATATGAAACATTCATGTGTGAGAGACATAGATATATTATATTGCATTTTAATTTATGACTAAAGGTTCATACTAATTTACTATTATTATATTAGGTGGGTGACCTCTAAGGAGATCCATGAATCTCAAATGTCTAAACTTTGAAATGCTTCATTAATATTATGTTGTATTGGGGCAATTGAAAACCTATTTTATTCTCCTAGTAAGCTTTTTTATTTTCCATTATAATTCTAGACCAAACAACATTTGTGGGGATGGCCTTTTACACCAATCTTAATTTGTATGAAGTTCACGAACCTGTTGTCAAGTAGTAAATTCCTTTCATAGACAGGAAATGTAAAGGCTTCATTTAAGAAAAGATAAGTAGTCTCTTTCTAAGGGTAATCCACATGCAAAAAGTAAAAAGCACATTAAAAAACAATTGTATAGGAGAAAATCAGATTGAATTAGTTTTTGATAAGGAAAAACAGGTTTTGAAGGGGCCCCAAAACCCTTTATAACGATGCCAAGCTATAAGAGAAATTAAACCACTAAGCCCAGCAGCCCAAAAAACCAAAAATTTGACATAAGATGGAACATTAGCAACCTGTCAGCAAACCAAAAAGCACAAAACATCAACAAACCTGTTGAACCTAAAGAGGAAGCACCAGCTACAACAAATTATCTAAAACATTAGCCGAGGCCATGTTCTCCTTGATGACCTCCTCATGGATACTGATAACATCCTTTAGCTCCTCAACAGCAATAGCATCCCTCTTTTTCATCTTGCTCCTTGTCCTAAGGCACATACCCACCTACATGTCCTTCTCCAACATAGGAGTAGAAGCTTCTGCTTTCTCCACTAGGTAAGAGCCACTAATCTCTTCAATCCTTTCCTCCATATTACCCAATTCAAGTGGTTTTCCAATCCAATTCAGCGCTTTCTCATTTAGAATAGAAAGACCCATAGCAGTGGTCTTCAAAGAGTTATTGTTGATATTGACCACCGTTTTTAAGTCCTCTGACATCTTTCCCATTTTATCCTCCAAACTTTCCACTCTATCCTCTAACATTTTATTAACAATAACTTCCAAAGAGGAAATTCTTTCCTCATGAGAAACCCCCAAATGATCAGCATCGGCCAGTAGCTTATCAAGCTTAATATGCATTGATTTCACTTTGCCTTTTATTTCCCACTCCTTTTGGTTACCTCTTAACATAGCAACACAAACATCCTGCCAATTTTTCATCTGAAGATTGAGCTCCTTAACCTTAGAAAATAACCACTTAACCAAGGAAAGCAGGTTTCTCGTCCCATCTT
Organism: Sequoia sempervirens; assembly: GCA_007258455.2. NCBI lineage: Eukaryota > Viridiplantae > Streptophyta > Pinopsida > Cupressales > Cupressaceae > Sequoia > Sequoia sempervirens. Next base: position 25,622 of record VDFB02216484.1, read on the forward strand.
CAGCCATTCTACAAAACATATTCATGCCAATTTCATCCTAGTTAACCGGAGGTTGACCCTTCTGCTCTAAGTCAATAGGGGCATCAAAACAATCCCTATTCCATTCATCCTCTTCTTTGGCTGGGGAATCCTTGACATCCACAACATCCACCTTTATCCTCTCCTTATCTGGCAAATTCTCCAAATTAGCTAACGCCTCCAGACATTCCTTCTTCACTTCCTTCTCCACAGCAGAAAAATCCTAAGAACAATTAACCGCATCAATCCCCTGCATATCCATGAGGCTAGTCTCATTAGGCTTCACCTCCATCTTAGAGTTTCCCATATTAGCAGGGCCACTCAATTGACCACCCAAATTAACCGGAAGCTTGAGCCCTTGCACTAGGGATCTCTCTAGTAGACCATCCTTACTAGGAACAAGGTTCCCCAACGAAGCATTCTGAACACAATCAAAATTTGAAGGATCCACATCACCCATAGGATGATAACCCTTCAAACCTCCATCACCCACAGGATGACAACCCTTCAAACCCTCTTTTTCAGAATACAACATGGGATTCGCATTTGAACCAGGGGAAACCACCTCAATTTTCCTTTTGGCAGAAGCTTTAACTTTCTTCATGCCTTTAGTTTTCCCCTTCGAAGATTTTCTAACAGAATTAGCCATAGCCTCCCGCAACTCCACATCAGTCTCATAGCCCTTACCCCATTCTTCCAATTCTTCATCCCTTTCCTCAGAGCCTCCTTCATCAACAGACATATCCTCATATTCTAACTCTTCCTCCTCTGAACTACTGACCCATTCACTGGAAAAGTCTCCTATTTCATACCCATCATTTTTAACTTCCTTCTTACTAGGAGTTTTAGGGGACCGAGATCAACTTTAGCTTGATATGAGCAAAAATCAAACACATAAGCCCTTGATGAAGAACCACCTTCTTAGGGTTCTTTATGTGGTCTTCAATACTCTTCTCCATAGAATGTAGCAGGTAAAAAGGAAACGAGACCGAAACATTATGCCTAAAATGATTTAAGAGCATAAAATGGTGAGTGTAAACCAAAGAGAATCTACCTTCAAGAGTGAAGTAGTGCATAATGGCCAACACGAGGTCCCTCCAAAGCGGCTTCAGGGACTTCCTAGCATAACCTCCACTTTCAATGTCCTTAACCTTCTTCCTCTCATCATGTTTAAAGAAATTCACAAAAGCCTTCTTATCCGCTCCCATGTCTCTGAAAAACTTTCTCCCAGCAACTGAAAGACCAATTACCTCTGCAATAAAATCCTCTTCAATTTGAAACTCAACGCCCTAGTAACACAGAGACCTCCCATTCCATCCTTTCACAAAGAATTTTGTTACATTAGGGTACAAGCCTTGAATTCTCTGCATAAATTGAGTAACCTCCCCCCCCAATTCCAAGTGCTCCCACACAGTAGCATTTTTCCGAAACTCTTCACAGGGACTCGACTCAATTCTGCAATGGTCACCACCCATAGTGACAGGAAACAAACGAAAACCCAAGAACACCTGGAAGAAATGAAAAAGTAAAATGAACTAGGTGCTACTCAAAAAAATACAAAAAACACCCACAAATACGTGTGGGCTTATCATTCCAAGTAACCCTGCCAAAACTGCCAGTCCATCCTTCTACGAAAACCAAGGAAAGAATAATGAAATTGAAAGAGCAAAGGGTCGATGTGCAAAACCCAACTTAAAATCATAATGAAAAACCTTTCCCTAAGAACATCTCGGATAGAAACAAGCCAACTGGTCATCATTAGAAATACACTTCAGATTAAGAGGTAGTGATTCAAAAGAATCCCACTCAAATCTCTCAGCCACTCCCATGTTGGCAACCCCATTAGCCATCATGTTCACTTCACGAAAAACATGTGTGATTTTGATCTCCTCAAAAGAGTTAATAATAGATATCATTTCATTAATAAAATTGGCAATTGACCATGAAGGAGGGCATTTCATCATGAGACAATTAATCACATTAAGAGATTCCCCCTCTAGCCATAGTTTAGAAACACCTTGTTTCTTAGCCAAAACTAATCCATGATAAGCTACTATAGCCTCCACATAAAAAAACAATTGTATAGTAGAAAATCAAATTCAATCAGTTATGTCTTATTTCACTTGCACACTTATCTGAAAGACATAGGGTATTCACCATACATTTCCCTTGACAAAGCAAACATGCGCTTTCATTTATTTTTACTGTATATCTCAGAAGTGAAATTGTTGTTACATAATGATGCACTGAGAAAATAATATATACAAAATGCAACCTACTATGTTGTGCTGAAAGGAATCAAGATTAACTGGGACAAGAAATAAAAATAAAATTTTGATGATTGTACTTAAAAGTGAATAGGATATGAAAAGTGTGGACAATAGTGGATTGCTGAAATTTGAAACCACGATTCTAATGACATTGTTGTTTTATGTCATTAGAGATAAAAGATCACATATAATTTTATATAAATAGAAAATGAAGATTTGAAACTAGTAAACTGAAAATGTAAACACTATAAGATTTTTCCTTAAACAATAATTTAAATACTCACTTACACAAAAGGGTGAAGCATTTTTATTCAAACTTTGTTTTCTTTAATAGACATAATAGTAAAAATATATTTACAAGTAGAATAATATATACATTGTTTCATAGAATATATCTTTACAATGTAGGAACTTCCTTTGTCGGACCCAAAATTCCACACACACAAGTTAGCCCGAGGCGAAAACACAGGAAGTGTTTCCTGCTGGCTCCAAGGTACGATCATATAAAATTAATGCATGTTGTTGATTATTTTTAGATGGAGGTGGGAGAGAAATCACGAGAGCCCTAAAAGTTCAACTAGAAAAATAAGAAGATATATATGTATGTGGACATGGCCCTAAACTGTTAAATTTTTTTTTCAAATGAGCGATTGTACAAAGACAAGCAGATTTATGATTTTATCTTAGAATATACAAACTTTCTCTATCGGATATTAAAGA
>VDFB02216487.1:0-12240 GCA_007258455.2 Sequoia sempervirens
TTCCATGTAGCTTTGACATATTCCAAAAACTCAATCAAAAATGTCTTTTTGTAGACAACAATGGCTTGACAAGTTGCAGGGGGAAATGTAGCTTCATTGGCTACTTCCAATTGTTTAGTCTGTTCCTCCTCTTGAAGCAGGATGAATTCATGTTGCTATAGTGGAGAAGACTGTGCTTCCTTCGAAATCTGCATAGCAGTAGCAGCCAAGTCATCAAGACTTGGTACCCCCCTTTCATTATGCTCAATTTCCCTTGTCTCAATTTGTTCCTCTTTAGGAATGAATGAACTCTGTGCAACACTCTCAAACACATTCTGAGAAACATCATATTCAGACTCTACAGATTCTTCTAAAATTATAATAACCTCAGGTTGAGGTGAAGCAGGGGAGGTTTTACATTGTTTCCCTATGGAAACTCTTCTTGGCAATGGTGCAGCTGTAGGAGGTGTTCTCGTAGCCTTCCTCTTTTTGAACTATGTAGAGGGTTCTGCCTTATCAGAGGATGGTGGTGAATTGGTGATGGCAACAGGTGTTGTTGTAGGAGAAGATGCTACAGGAGAAAAATGTTTCCTTTTCTGAGAACGAGGGTCAGATTCTGGGGTTTGTTCTGCCCCAGATGACTCTACTGCCTTTGTTTCTCCCTTCTCTCTCCTAGTGGAAGACCTAGTTTGTACTCGGGCAGAGGACTCTGGTGTGTGAGTTGCAGGACTAGGTACTGCAAGAGCAGATGACCTTTGCTCTGTTCTTCTACTGGTAGATGCTATTTCTTCTTTCTTTTTCTGAGGCCGTGGGGTAAGTGCACTAGGGGGTTCTGGAAGTTGTAGGCTCTTTTGGGAAACAAATTCTTGCCAGGAAAGAGGTGATACATCTCTCAAAGAGCGTTTAATCAACAATTTTATAAGGCCATGGTGAGCAATAGAATTATCCTTCCCCTGTTGGGTTCCGTGGGCACATTGTTCCAAAAAATTTAACAAAAAGTTTGAAACATTCACGGTGTAGACACCTCTAAAATGACCTAGGCCTACAAGCTTCATTTTTACCACTTTAGATCCTAGCATAATAAAGACATTTAATTATGTCCTTGGTCCACGATGGGTATTGATTAAATAATTAATAATTATTTAATTAATTCATGTCGATTATTCCTCCTTGATTATTAAATAAATAAATTTTATTTATTTATTAAATATGTCATTAGTGTCTAAGTCTTTCTTTAATTAAATAAATTTCTTAATTTATTTAATCCCCCTTGTCATTTAATTCTTCTTGATTATTAAATAAATAGAATTTCATTTATTTATTAAATATGTCACTAAGCATCTTAATTAAATAAATTGATTAATTTATTTAATTAATTGAATAATATCTGCTACATTAAATAGTGCATTTGTTGTTTAATTTCTAATTAATATTCTTCTCATTTTAAAATAAATTAAATTATTTTAAAATGTCATGTCTAGTACATTTGTCCCAGGTCCTTTTGGTAAATAATCGAAAAAAGATTATTTATTAATCTCAAAATCCATAATTTGAATTATTTTAATTGAATTAGTAATTAATCTTCAAAATCAAGCGATGGCTTGATTCTTGATTTTCAAATCTTATCTTGAGTTCACATCTTATCTCTTTGATTTTTGAATCTTACTTAATCCGGGCAATCTTATCTTATTGATTTTTTGAAAATCTTTTATTTTCTAATTAATTTGTCTCATTTTATTCTCCATAGTCGATCCAATTTTTATTTTTGGCCAGTTTGATTTAAGGATTTTTCCCTAACCCTAATTAGGGATTCCCAGGTTTAATCTAGATCGTTCATTTTAGGTTCTTGTCATTGATTTATCTTGTTCATCCGTTTGAAATGGCCTTTTCTATAAAATGCCATCTTCTTCTCATTTTTGAGGACAGACATTTGGCGTAATTACTATAGGCATTTATTTACTCTCACATGTTCATGGTCATAGGAAATCTTAGTATTTCAATTTTGGCATTATTTTAGACATAGGCATTGGTTTGTAGACATAGTCATTTAGGCATATCAAATCCTTCAAATCTTGTTGTAGGGCTTAGGCATTTTAGATTGCTCAAAAGATGAATCTGAGGGCAACATTCTCCAGCAAGCAAGAAGGTAGTACGAAAGGGAATCATGGAGGTATCAACAATCAGGTATAATTGTTCTTTCGTCTACTTCCTTTGTGTTTCGTAAAATCTTTGGGTTTCGATTATTATTTATTGTTTATTGCTAACTCTCCAAATCTGAAGAAAACCCTTGATTACATTGGCGAACCCGACTCCATTTTTCTTGTTTCCGTACGGTTTTTTGTTGCTTTCTGTTGTTTTGCAGGTACAGGTGCGGATCGATGCAACTATTTTTTAAAAACATCACGACGCATTTGACGCGTCGAGACACATCTGCTGACAGAAGCGATGCAATCGACCTGACAAGTACTTGGCCCGACATCCCGAGCGACACATTTGATATGAGCTGCACTTGAAGATCGAGCAGCGCTGTCGCCTGGCCGAGGCATCTATCTGGTAAAAATTTTTATTTTAGTTTTCCCATTTTTGATTTTCGAGGTTTTGGGTTTTTCTGTTTACTGGTTTTCTGGTTTTCTATTTTTTTTTCTGTGTCTTTATTCCTGCATGCTAACTAGATTAGATTTTTCTTGTGTTACTAATCTTTTCTTGTAGCATGTGGCAATCCTCATTCGTTTGTCGAAGACCATTGCATAAGAGACTACTAATATTCATTGTTTGCAGATTCGCATGTCAAAGAAGGAATAACAAAACTTTGTGCTTGTTTTTCTTAGAGTAGCAAACATTTGAATTTGGTGCATATAAAATGAAATCATGTCTTTTATGCTTGATTGTGATTGTGGAATGGTAGGTGAGTATGCTCTCACTTGGTGAAAACCTTGTGATCAGAAAACCAGACCCATTCTTTTCTATTATTTTACCCTTCACGATTTGGTATATCGGAGTATCCTCTCCCCTTGCGCATTCGTGCGATCCTGGGTGTAAGAGAAACGGTTACTGACTCTAGAACTTGGGCCTGTTCTGGTGGGAAAAAGTACTCACCCCAGGACGACTCAGACTGGTAGCACCCTGACACCGAGGGACTTCTAGCTAGTATATAAAAGTGGGTTCTTGAGGAAAGCCCAAGAATCCTGGCTGATGGTCCACGGCGAGATGGATTTGAAAGGGACTCGCCTTGCATGGATCACGCCCCATGAGCGAGGAATACCCAAATTAAAACCTGCAATGCGGAAGGTGTCCAACCCGTTCTATTGTGCGTTTCTTGGTATATGGTCACGGGGTACAATATCATGCTTTCGAAGACACTCCTCTTGATCCTTAATTAGAATAGCAATTCTTAGGATGTCACTACCCAAAGAATCGAATTTGGTGTGCTTGAATGATGTTAATGAGCCATGGAGGGGAGCCAATGCCACCAAAATTCTAAGCTATCCGCTCTCGAGAAGGAAAGGTGTTTATCACCAATCCGGGGTATATCAGTGGGCTATACCAAGTATACAAACCCTTGGCCTATTGGCCTTTTTAGGATTGTGCTTATCTGATGTGTGATTGGTTATATTCAAAACACTGTGTTTGTCAAGTGTAATCTAGTTCTGTCATAGTTCAAACAAAACATTCATCAAACAAGTCAAAACTTCCATCAAAACAACATGAAAATCATGTTGAAACTAAACTGAGTCGCATCTGTCAAACTGCAAGTGATTTTCTGCAACGCAACTGATCTGTTAAAATGCATCTAAAACCTATAACGATGCATCTGTAGGCATCACGACGCATCTGTCAACTTAAAAGCCGCATATGCTAAATCGAGCCGCATTTGACAGTGAGAAATCCGCAATTGCAAAACTGAACCACATTTGCCAAACTGTGACGCATTTGCTAAACTGTGACGCATTTTCCTGTTAAAATCTTAAACTTCAAAGTTGAAACCTGAGGTCTTCAAATTGTCAACCATTTGTCAAACACTGTCACCAAGAAGACTCTATCAGAAACCTAACTTGAAATTGCTCAAAGTCTTGTCTATTAGCTTGCATTAGTCACCATAGGTTTCATACCTCATTCCTTTTCATTGCATATACTTGGCATTAGACTATCCCTAGGTTCACATCTTGCATACTTAGGATTAGGAAAATCTTAAGCACACCTTGCAAAGTCATTGTTTTCAAAATTAGACCCTCTTGGACCAAGTTATCAAACACCCTTTTTAGTCATTGTCATCTTTTGTGAGATTTATTCCAACTCAAAAGTCTAGTTAGGAAGACTCACTAGTCATTTAGACCTTGTCAACTTGTCATTTCCAACAAATTCCTTTAGCAGTCAAAATCAAAAACAAAGTTCGAGCTTAGAAGTGCTCAGATAACTTTGTCTTACAAAACATAGTCTTGCATTGTCATCCTTTATCCAAAAAATCTAAAAAACATAGGCTAGTGTCATCCTTGCATTTAGTTGTCATTCTCATCATTCTCATTTGAGAAAATCCCTTTTACAGTTGAGACTAGGATTCAAAGACAACAACGACAAATGGCAAACTTTGGACAAGATTCTTATCCCAACATCAACAATAACACTTATGACACGAACAAACATTGGACCTTTTCTGACCCATTTCACAACATGAACATGCAATCTTCCATGAACATGCCATCTTCATCACAAAACATTTTTGAGCCATTCATAGAAAGAGACCAAAATGGACGAGTATATTTCAAAGACATAGAAGCTGCAAAGCAAAATCCTGATATATTCTCTTTTGTAAAAAAATATATCTTACGTGACCCTCAAAGGTATCTAGCCATGCTTTTGGACTTAGGGGCTAAGTTACCGCAAGGATTTGACATAAATACTTTGCCACCATCTGTCTACCCTCACAATCAGCAGTCACTTGACACAAATCCTACCATCAATTCACAACAAACGTCCAATTATCACCCTTATCCTAACCTTGACAAGGGAAGCCAACTGTCCAATAGTCCATTCCAAACCTCCATGTCATATTCTGACCCTTCACCTATTAATTTTGTCCAAGTCTACATCCCTTATCAACCATCTACCAACTCATGTCAAGTCCCCACATCATACCATACCAATCCAATCCATGTCTCCATGTCCTATTTCAATCAGCCTTACACCAATCCAGTCAAAGTCTCCATGTCATATCCTTGTCCTTCAATAGTTAATCCAGTCCAAGACTCCATGACATATCCAGTCCAAGACTCCATGTCTTATCTTTGTCCCTCACATGCTAGTCCAGTCCAAGTTCCCATGTCATACCCTTATCCTTCACATACTAGTCCAATGCAAGTACCCATGTCATATACTAGTCCTTCACATACTAGTCCAGTCCAAGTCCCCACATCCTATCCTAGTCCATCATTCATTAATCCTTTTCAAGTCATCCCCTCACAAGCCACATCTAGTCATGAAAATTTTGTCATTGCTCAAAGTCAAATCCCATTGTCTAAACTTGAGGATACATGTCAAAATGAAAGCCCAAAGCATAACCTTATAATGTCACCCTTATGCCAAGAACAAGGTAGTCCATCCCATGACCCTGTCTTAAACTCCATTGAGGGAGTCCTTCAAGACAATCATGACATCCAAAACACACCTATCCATGACAACCCCATCCTTGACCAAGACCCTACCATTGACCAAGAAATCCAAAACGATCCACTCCTTGACCTTTACGCCATTCATGATCAAACACTTTCCAATCCTATACAGGCCTCGACTATTGACAGTTTCCAAAATGAGAAACTTGCCTCCATTACACACATAGACGATATTCCTCAAGCACAAGAGTATTCCAATATGGACATATTTGAAAATGATCAAGCTATAGCTGAATTTACTGGACTCTATGACACTGACCATAATGATGGCTTCGACATTTCTTTGGAAGCACCAACAGAATTGGCTGAACCTGACATGTCACAAGATCAGGCCAAAGATATCAATCAAAAATATGGCCAACATGACAATGAAGCTAAGACCCTTTATCAGCTAGGGTCATCTATCTTTGTCAAAGCAGGAATTCTTGTAGACAAAAATATTCCAAGTGACAATGTCCACATACATCATGATCGGTTAGCATCTTGCTTTCAAAACAATAAATACTTATGCAAATAGAATCTGTCAAAGCATGCAATATCAAGACAGGACTATGCATATATAGACAAGAAATTCTAGAACCAATACAACTTCAAACAAATTCACAGGACATCAAGGTCTTGGTTGTTCCTCTGCGGATATACCAAATCAAAGCGATGCGATGGTACCTCCTCAATCAGGGGGCAACCTTGTCAAATACAAATGTCAAAATGGAGTCCATGAGAAATCTTTGTCATAAGATTGCTGCCAACACCCCCTCCACCCACACCATAAACCATCATTCTATCATGAATCAACCTTCCCTTTGGAACCAACAAAAACAAAAGTCTTACAAGTCAAAAAATCAAAATCAAATGTCAAAGGCAATTGAATCAAACAAAAGGACAAGTGGACAAATAAAATTAAAATGGATCCCAAAGAAAGATGGATCAAACAAAGACACCAAGTCAAATACAAAAGTCAATCACAATGTGGAGCCACAATACAAGAGGACTCCCACATATAACACATGTCCACCTCCTTCAAAATGGTCATCAATCAAGGCATACAAAACTGTTGGTTCCAAACACCTTCCCTCCAAAATCCGTCATCCAACATCCCAAGTTTGGAAAATAAAAATTCATTCATCTAAACATCCAAACAAATTTTCCACGTCTACCACCATTCGTCATAACCCTACATCTCGTTTAAAGTCCAAAAATCCTACATCACAAATCCGTCATGTCATGGCAACAACTCTTTACCACAAGGACTCATGGCACTCTATTGCGATGTGCATATTTTGATAAGTCCAACTCTAGTATCAGAAAGGATCACAATGACATCAATCAGTTGTATACAAGTGCTATGATCCTGACAAGACAACTCCTTCAGCAAGGTCATTTTTGGCATATTATGGCACCAATCTCTACATCGGCACCTTTAGTGGATTTAGAACAGTCAGTAGTTATTTAAAGCATCCAGGCTATCCACAAAATCAGAAATTAAAAAAAAAAAATCAAAAATCAAAAAATCGTCACCTTGATGAAAACCTGGCAAACAGGCGTCTTGGTGACACCAAAAAAATCAAAAATTCAAAAATAGTAAAGAGAAAATTTCATCCAATGAATTTAGAAAAGAAACACAGCAGCAATACGGATAAGTACCATGATGAAAACTTGGCAAGCGGGGTGTCATGTGTAAAATAAATCGTCTATGTGGACTCTTACGCGGGGGCAAGAGTCCTCTCATTTCCATGCCTTCCTCATGACATTGACATCCATCTAAGCCCTATCATTTTCCATTCACTTTTCCACCTACCTTGGTCTTGACATAAAAGCTGGCACACATAAATCATGCTTTGGGAAAAATCTTGACATGTCTATCCTTCGGTCATACACGATTCATGAAACATCATGTCATTGACTGTCATAGTCTTATTGTCTTTATATGACATAGTCCTTGAAAACCATATGACATTCCCTTAGTCTCATGTCTCCCATCCTTTACCAAGGCCACCTTTTGTCCTTTTATGCTTGTCACCTATTTTGGCTTTCCCTTATCAAATGGTCTAAGGATAATCATCATCCCATCTAGTCATAACCAAGTCATTCCAAATGCAACGATTATAACCCATACAAGCACATTATCCAAAACATTACTTGACTTCGTTCCTGGCCCGGCTGTAGACCACGATACTTTCATCACATTATCGTCATCGTCCTCACATTGTTTCGGGATGCATCCTTCCCACGTCAAACAACGTTGTCATCACATGTCAATTGGTATTCAGCTTGACTAGGGGCATAATTATTTTTGTCCTTGGATTCTCATGTGTAGGCATCGGTCATTTTCATTTGTCACGATCCTCTTAAATGTCAAAATCCAAAAAAATAATAAAATGACAAAAAGACAAAAACATCATAAAATGTCCTGAAGAAAGACCAAAAACATCATAAAATGTTTTGAAAAAAGACAAAAAAATCATAAAATGTCCTGAAGAAAGACCAAAAACATCATAAAATGTCCTGAAGAAAGACCTAAAAATCATAAAGCGTCACGAAGAAAACCACAAACAAAAGTATCAGTTAGCATAGGAACACGAACCTGCTTGTCATTTCTAGTCAAAGTCAATCATGTGTCAAATCACGGTCTTAGTCATTGTCGAACTACGTTGTCTCTATGCATTTTCTACGTAGGCAAGACCATCAATCGACGAGTCCTCGAGACATTAGGTCAGTCCTTTTAGGTTAGTCCAAATACAATCATGGCATTTGTCACAATCATCACATCAGTCAAATAAGTTAGACATAGTCAAAATCAAACACAAGACAGTCATTTGAAACGTCAATGTCAAAATTGGTCAAAATTAGACAACACAGTCCAATCAATCATACAGTCAACATTAGTCAACTTGCCAAAACACATTAGTCAAAACAATGTCAATCTCGTTACTCTTTGGTCCTCTTCAAGATGTGTCCTTCTTGGAGTTAGACCTTGTCAAAATGTCCTTTGCCTTTTCAGGATGTGTCCTTCGATGTAGGCCACAGATCAGAAACTATCAACAGATCAGAATTGGCAAAACTCTTAAACTGTCAAAACTATCAAACCGACAAGAATTCAATCTTTGACAAATGAACATTGGCAAACAAAATAAAATGGCTGTTAATCTTTTTGGTCTATCTTGTCTTATCTTTTGACTATCTTGGCTATTTTGTCTTATATTTTTATTGTCTTGTCTTTTGGTCATGTTACTAGCTACCTCAAGGATGTCCCATGAAGGATTTAGAGGTGCAATGACGTCTCTTGGCCTATTTTATTTTCTTTGACTGTTGTCTATGGATTGTCTTGACAAAATTTGAGACTTAAGCCCTTAGTATGGAGATAGGACATTCATATCTTGTGGTATCTTGTTTTCGTGGATGACCTTGCACACCTTGGTCTCGTCCTTATCATGGTGTTTGTTGTCCATTTGTGTCATTTTACGCTTGATGATTAAGAGCAATAAATAATGATCTATGGCAATGTTATGGAAAAGAGTTGGTCTAGGAACTAATATGCATCTCCTTCTGTCTTGTCATCTTCTCTCTCTCATCTCATATAGGCATTGCATCCATATCTTTTACACTAACATTTCTTTGTCTCTTCATATTCTAGTCTTCTCATCAATTTTGAGAGCACATCCATGTTCTTGGAACCTTTCTGTCCTCTCGAGGGGGCATACCACTACCCTCCTTGTCATTCTTCCTCATCTTATTTTGCACTGGGGCATATTTTTGACTTATTTTCTTTGTCTGTGTGACAAAGCGACATTATGACAAGAGGGGCAAAATGTAGACACTAAAAAATGAGCCTGCGACTGCAAGCTTCCATTTTACCCTTTAAAATCCTAGCATAAATTAAGACATTTAATTATGTCCTTGATCCACGATAGACTATTGATTAAATAATTAATAATTATTTAATTAATTCATGTCGATTATTCCTCATGATTATTAAATAAATAAATTTTATTTATTTATTAAATCGATCATTAGTTGTCTAAGTCTTTCTTTAATTAAATAAATTTCTTAATTTATTTAATCCCCTTTAATCATTTAATTTTTCTTGATTGTTAAATAAATAGAATTTCATTTATTTATTAAATCACGTCATATGATCTTATTAAATAAATTGATTAATTTATTTAATTAATTGGTCTTATCTGCTAAATTAAATAATTAAATTTAATTATTTAATTTCCAATTAATATTCTTCTCATTTTAAATAAATTTAATTATTTAAAATGTCATGTCAATCTTGACTGTCAGTCCTTTTTGGTAAATAATCTGAAAAATATTATTTATTATCTCTCAAAATCCATAATTTGAATTATTTTAATTCGAATTAGTAATTAATCTTCCAAAAATCAAGCAATCGGGTAGATTCTTGATTTTTCAAATCTTATCTTCTGTTCACATCTTATCTCTTTGATTTTTCGAATCTTGCGAATCAGGCAATCTTATCTTATTGATTTTTCAAAAATCTTTATTTTCTAATTAATTTGTCTCATTTATTCTCCACCGTCGATCCGATTTTATTTTGACCGTTTGATTTAAGGATTTTTCCCTAACCCTAATTAGGGATTCTCAGGTTTAATCTGGATCGTTCATTTTAGGTTCTTGTCATTGATTTATCTCGTTCGTTCATTCAAAATGGCCTTTTCTATAAAATACCATCTTCTTCTCATTTTTGAGGACAGATATTTTGGCGTAATTACTATAGGCATTTATTTACTCTCACATGTTCATGGTCATAGGCAATCTTAGTATTTCAATTTTGGCATTATTTTAGACATGGGCATTGGTTTGTAGACATAGTCATTTAGGCATATCAAATCCTTCAAATCTTGTTGTAGGGCTTAGGCATTTTAGATTGCTCAAAAGATGAATCTGAGGGCAGCATTCTCCAGCAAGCAAGAAGGTATTACGAAAGGGAATCATGGAGGTATCAACAATCAGGTATAATTGTTCTTTCATCTACTTCCTTTGTGTTTCGTAAAATATTTGGGTTTCAATTATTATTTATTGTTTATTGCTAACTCTCCAAATCTGAAGAAATCCCTTGATTACAACAGCTAACCCATGCTTCATATGACTTAACAATTTGAAATGGTAAGAATGTAAGTAAGAGAAATGATCTTCACATGTTAAATACCTAATTATGAAAGTAGCGTATTCTGGATATGGAGGAGGCAACGACACTCGCTTGCATCCCTGCTTGGAGACTTCCAAAGTTTTGTCAGTGGGTATTGTAAATTCTGCCCTTGCAGAGACAACATCCGAAGAAAAATTCTCTCCAACGGCTGGAAGCCCAGTTACCTCTGCAATTCTTTCTTTAGTTACAACAACTATTAGACCCCATACTATAGCTTCTCCTTCAGAAAGGGTTCTCAAAAAAATTTATGCAGCCTCCTCATTGAAAGAATTTAAACTCAAAAAGTAATTCAACCATCCACAGAGGTTGAATGCCTGGACTGTTTGAGGATTTTGCAATAATAACTCATGAGCTACAGGCTCATGTCGCAGCAGCTGACCACCCATGTTCACAGTTTTGCCTTAGCTGAACTCAACTCTTGCTGAAAATCCAAAAATTTCCCCTTCTATTTCCCTTTCTGTTATGGTTCTTTTCTGTCGTGCCGTCACTTTCTTCTTCTTTTCAAAAATGAACTTTCTGAACAAACAATTTTAATTGTAATTTACAATGAAAAACATGCAATGAAAAAGATATGCAATCATATTTGGAAAGTACCAGAAAAAAATAATAAAGAAAGGTTATCTGAGCAGTTGTGGCAGCGGTGAAAAGACAGGTTTAAAAAGTGGATTATCCCGCCCCCTACTTAGAGTATGACATGTGTCCTCACATGTACTGAAGAATAGGCATATATTGGGTAATAATGACTGATACAGACATAGTAGTAAATGAATAAAATGAAATAAATCAAAGATGTGATAACAAAAGATATGGCATACCTTTCAATAAATGCTTGTACGTGTTGAGAAAGATGACAGCTTCAGCATGAGGTGACAGTTGGGAATGATATCATAATTAAGGGTGGTGTAGATGAATGAGGTGGATGGGTGACGTGGGTGGACGAGATGAATGGATGGAATGGAACGGAAGAAAAAGAAGTGAGATGTGGCGACAAGTGGAAATGAAGAAAAAGGGTTTCCTAAAAAAGGAAACCTTTATTATGAGCATGCATTTCAAAATTACGGTGAAACTATAGGAGAAAGACTAAAGCCTTCAGCTGCAGGAAGATTAGCGGCAGGATCCTGAATGAACTGCTGCATGAATTCTTCTTTTGAGACTGGTTTATGGTACAACCGAAGGCGTGTCCATTAACTAACAGCTTGAATCGACCAGGATCAATTGTAACAAGTTGAACTAAACCATTAGAAAATACATTCTCAATTTCATACAGGCCCAACCATCGAGTCTATAATTTTCCTAGACTGTCCTTGTATCGTGATTCATAAAGTAGAGCCCAATCTCCTACTTTGAACTTCTTTTCCTTAATGTATTTATCATGCCACCTTATTCTCTAATTATGTATTATCTCAGTGTGCTGTAGGGCAT
>VDFB02216489.1:0-14474 GCA_007258455.2 Sequoia sempervirens
GAACACATGGGTAATGTTAAGTTCTCTCTTAGCTTTCCAACTATGTAATTTTTTTCACTTTCTAAAAATATTAGGCATTTTATCCATAATTTCTTTTGTTTGTATGTCTTTTTTTGTCAAAAAATAGTGTTTGGTTTTTTTTTTGTTATAAATTAACCGTTCATCAAAATTTCAAATAAATTACATTTTTAGAAACTAGACTCCATTCTACAAATTTTAAAAAATAATAATAAAAAAAATCTATTAGTTTCCAAAATTTGTAGGGGGAGCACGACCAAAATTCTTCTTCTTAGGAAGTGCCCATTTAGAAAATTAGTAAAAAATCAAATATTCATTAAAAAATTATCAAAAAAATCATGCATCAACTAGATACTATTAGCTAACTTCTAACTATAACGATTTTAAAAATACTACAAAAAATTTCACCATGCTAGGGTCGTACAAGAGTTGCTATGTTATGTTTTTTTGACAAAAACAACAAAAATTTGTGTACATCCCTCTTTTGAACCTTTTAATCTCCACCATTTTCAAAATAAATTAGTAGTTTAGAAAGTAGACTCAAAGCACTTCGATCCTTGTTTTTGCTCCATCTCAAAATTTTGAGTGTAGCTATCCTCAATTTCACGTCCAAGGTTAGTATTTCCTAATTTCAGAAAAAAGAAGTGGCCACATAAGCCCCCTATTTGGGAACCATCTTGGTGCACTTAACCACCTCTTCTTTGATTTCTCTCAACTGTTGTAAGCCTTGCATTAATACTTACTCTCATTTCTCATCTCTTAGGAAAGTTTGTCTCCCATATCTTTGGATAACCTTTCTATTGCTCTTTCAACAACATTCACCCTTGGAGGCATCTTTGCTTATCTTCAATTCATTGAACTAAATTTTTTCTTTTATCAGATCTGATAACAATATGATGCAGAGGAAGGACTTGCTCATAAACACTTTAACACATTTCCAAAAGGGCTTCAATGCAACTAAGGAAAAAGTTCTACTTTGTTTATCTTTGGTAACTTACTCACAAGCCTAATGGTACACCACCAAGGAAAACAACAATGGGATAGCATGTAACATGATGTTATTAACCTATGTAGGCCTATTCCAATACCTTTTATGGGCTTCCAAGCGTTCATGACCCAACCAAGTGATCAAAGCAATGTTTTATGTAAAATTAGGCATTGCTGCCACTAGGAGCATACAAGGTGATGAATTCAAAAAAAGGAAAAGAGCATTATTCATATGATTAGTAGACTTGTGTAGAATCCTTACAACATGCCACAATTTTCCTCTACCTTTCCTTCAACACACAATACATAGTTTTCAACGGGACTTAACCAAACTAGGGTTTGTGACTATTTTCCCAACGAGTAGCAAACTGTCAACAAGTACTCCTTCACACGTGCAAGTTAGGACCCATCCTCTTGCATGAAGGTGGATAGACATGGGATAGAGTTTCCTACTAGGTTTCATGAATTTTGGATGAAGGAAACTCTACCCATGATTAAATTATGCTCCTTGGAAACCCTAGGTAGGGTTCAGACCTGCAGTCACCAAAAATGCAATATCTCACACAAAACTAGATGAAAATCTCTAAAAAAAAATTGTTTGAAAGCTAAGGCTTCCCTTCAACTTCTACAAGTAGTTTCAAGACTGTACCTATATGTACCAGTCCGTACAATGTGAATTACAAATAGTTTGCACTAAAAAACACAAGTTTTGAATGTGCAAATGAAGTATTTCTCATTCAAAATCCTCACCAACCCTTGGGGTCAAGATTACATTGCATATTTATCCCATCACAACCATCTTCAACTTCACAACCGACCAAATCCTTTGTTAACACTAATGACATCATTTGCAAGTTCTGACAATATATTGCAACTTTGCAACTTTTTACAACATGACACCAAAACATAATAGAATGACTCCAAATGATTTAAAATGGTCTTAAATGGCCTTATTGACCCAAAACCAATAAAAACTCAAAGCCTAGCAACATGACAACACTTGCATAAAAAGGTGCATCAAGGATGCTTCTGCATCAACTGCAGTATGGATTGCTTCTCTCCAATAGAGATCCCAAAGATTAGCTTTCTTCATCATTGTCCTAGTTGCTTCTTGAACTATTTAATTTTTTCTTTCCACAACTCCATTTTTTTGAGGAGTTCTAGGGGATGATAAATGCCTTCTTATTCCATGATCTTCACAAAAACTATAAAAATCATTTAAAATAAACTCACCACCTCTATCAGATCTCAAATATTTGATTTTTAGATTCATTTCATTCTCAACCATAGCATTAAATGCTTTAAACTTGTTTAGAGCTTCTAATTTTTCTTTAAAAAATGTAACCCAAGCCATTCTAGAATATTCATCAATTAATATCATGAAATACTTATCACCACATGAGATTCTACTTCTAGTAGGTCCACACAGATCTTTATGCACTAACTCCAAGGGACCTATGGTAGAGTATTATTTTTTCTTGAATCTTGTCTTTGTTTTCTTTCCAACTTGACATTCTTTGGAGATTGCATTGATAGGATTTACATAATCTTTGGAAAATCTCTCATAGCATTAGTAAAAATTATCCTCACTAGGCTATTACAATTAATGTGACCCATTCTTCTATTCCATAACCATCTTTCATTAGTTTGAGACATAAAGCACTTTGCACCACTACCTTTGAGTTGATAGACATTACCTTTTATCCTTGTTCCAACAACAACCAGAGTACCAGAGATTCCTTATCTGATTTCACAACCAACATTCTGAAATACAAGATTATATCCTTCACAACACATTTTTCCTACACTTAAAAGATTATGCAGAGACCTCTGACATAAAGAACATCATCTATTTTATGCTTTCCATCAAAACTAATTGAACCTTTTCCACAAATATTAGCAAATGTATCATTACCAAACTTAACAAGATCACTGTCATACTTCTCAAGATTAAAAAACTTACTCTTATCACCTATCATATGATTTGAGCATCGACTATTAATGATCGAGTAGTTCTTCTCTTCTCTCGCATGAAAATCAATCAATATGGTTCCTTGAATGTTATGACCCATTTATGGAGAACTTTCCTTCACACATCTTTCAATATTAGTAGAATTAGTTCCAACATTTAAATCCATGAACAATCATACATTGTTTCCTTCATCTGGATTATCTAATTATTCATCATCAGATATCCATTTTCCATTTCAACATAATAACTCTTTTTGACAAATTTACCCTTATGACCATTTTTTTGTCATTAGTAACTTTGTTGGAAATTTAGATGTATAATGACCTATATTTCACAATTGAAACATTTGAAAGGTAGCTTACCTTTGTATTTTCCATTACTCTTTTTCAATCTCTTGACAAAGCTTTCTTCCACCTCATCAAGATCATCTAGATTTAACCCATCATCCTTTTCCACTTTGCATAATTTAAAAGTAGTTTCTTTGTTTGTAGAATCTTGACCAGACTCTCTCATCTCAAAAGAAGTTAAAGCACCAAACATTTGATTTCTAAAATAATTATCCAAATTTTGAGCTTCCTGAATAACATAAATTTTAAAAAGTATAAGCTTTAAGAAGAGTTTTTAGTACCTTTTTCACAACTTCACTTTCATGGACAACTTTTTCCATTGATAGTATTGACAACTTCATCAACTTTGAGCATCTGGGCAATAATATCTTCATCTTTAGACAACCTTAGGGTTTCAAAATTTTCTCTGTAGTTCTACATCTTTGCTTGTTTGACCTTGTCATCTCCTTCATAGATACCTACCATCTTTGTCAAAATATCTTTAGTAGACTTCAAACTTATCACCTTTCCAAGTTCAGAATCAGAAATACTGGATGCAAGATTGCATTCTTTGCTTTGCAATTTTTTTCATAATCCTTGATCTCATCATGACTTGTTGGACCATTTTCAAGCATAGTATAACCTTTTTGAATAGATTTACAAACTCCAAATCCAAGAGAAACCATAAAGGACTCCATCCTAGCTTTCCAGTAGGTAAAATTTGTTCCACTAAACAATGGAGCTTTGACATGTTTCCTATGCACCATCCAAATCTACCTCAAGTGGTTAAGATTCTTCTTAGGAACCATAGCTTTGATACCAATTGTTAGATGAACATGACAAATAAGAGGGGGGGATGAATCAGTTGTATTCTTTAAAACATCAAAAACCCTTATTAACATTCAAATCTACATTATCCCTTAAACCCTTAACAAACATTAAACCCTTATCATGCATTAATATAATGCAAACATATGAAATAATAATGCAAACACATCCAAACACATAAGAACACCAAATTTATACATGGAATACCCAATAATGGAAAATCCACAATGAGGATTGGCTCACTAATATATGAATTGCAACATCGAATACAATAAGGCTCACTGCCAAGGGCTTATTGCCCATAAAGATAAAGAAAGGCTCACTACCAGTGGCTCACTTCCAATGGACTCACTATCTAGAAGAAATAAGAATAGAAGAAGGGGGTGGTTCACTACCAATTTGAATTGCTAATAATGCATCTCTCAAATGTCGAAGGTACAATTCCACTTAAGCACAAACAATTTACCAAACAAACTGAAATGTAGACACCTCCTGCTGATTGCATCTGAAAGTCATAAGAATTAAGGCTCACAAATAGATCATCACACTTGATAACATTCAGATATTTCACATCACACACTCTAAACTTAATCCACACAATAATTATCCTTGCATTTATACCTTTCATGACCTAAAAAAATCTCAATTAGGCCAGCCTTAAGGAAATGTATACACCTTAACTATGCAATATCAAATAGGTCAACACCAAACACTTCCAAGATGGAAATAAGTGAAGATAGACTGGATGCCACTATTTAACTGGGACCCAAATCTACACCAAAATGCTTCTCAACACTTCCTCAAACAACAATTATCGTCTACAATTAGCGCTAGCACACCAGGTCGACCAAACCTACACTAACACTAACAAGCGACTCCAAACACACCTCTCCAAGTTTGAAAAAATTTCACAAACCACATAGAAACATTCCATAACATTTTAGAATATTCCACACATTAGAATATTCACCACAACTATTGCAACCACCTAAAACTCAAGAACACTTTCATTTTGTGCAACCAAACATATAGGCACAAACATCCAACACACCAAAAAACTTTACAAAGTAGTTCTCAACACCTGAAACTTCAAGGGAAGGTAGCTACAAATGATATAAGAATGTTCCCATATCCACAACACTAGAACCTTCACTGCAGATAAATACAGAGCAATCTCATTTCTCCCAAACACCCTACTTTACTAGACAGACATACTGTCAAACATATCTTCCACTATAGTACTATCCAAAGCCTAAAATTTTGGATATGAAACCTCTAAACATCTTTGATCATCGCGTCCAAACCACATGAGCATATCTTCAATCATGAAGAAATGCAGAGCAACACACTAAACACCACTTTGTCACATTGAACTCTCTTTTATTCAAATTTTATCAAAAGCACTTGGAAACTAAGTGAAATAACTACATCAAAAACATTACTAACATCTTTGCAACACATGTACAACATCTGCAACATGCAACACTTTTCAACTACAACAATATCCCCAAACACAAGTTAGGCCAACAATGTTTGTGCAACTATATTGAAGTAGGACATCAATGACAACACCAACATGTGTTGACATCAATACCAACCATTCCAACATTCTCTTTATACAAGGGGTTGACATAAATCAAAACACCCAAGAAACTCACAAGCAACTCAAGCTTCTCACTACTCCAAACTTCCAACAAAAGGAACAGGAACATGAAAATGCAAATTTAGAGAAAAAATACAAACATGAACTTAAAATTGGGATTTATACAATTCTAGAGATGTTATAATTAATAACACTAGCTAGTAGTAGATAAATGTCACAAGTTAGAGGAGGACGGTAGATATATGATACTAGTAGATATCATAAAATAGCATGAGCAAGGAGCTACATAATAGATGCTACAAGTACATGTAGATAATAGAGTTGATTGTTTAAGTGCACATACTAATGATGGATTTTTTGTAGTGTTGCAAGTTGGAACTATGAGTGACAAAAAGGATCCTAAAAATGAATGCATAGTTAACAAAGTTTTGCAATATAGATGTTGCAAGTAGTGACAACACTACACCTATACATGACAAAAGAAGATAATAAGCAACACCATGGAGAGTAAACAAATGAAGAGGTATTAATTGGACAATGTATACTCAACTTATAGGATACTAGATGATGTAGTATTGTAGTGGATATTGGTGGAGAGAAAAGTGAACTAATGAACTAGTAGTTTGAGTTCACAATGTATGTGAAATTAAGTCCAAATAATGATTTACATTTGAGGAGTAAGAGCTATTAGACAAATAATAGAAAAAAGGAGTGGAGGAGAAATGCATATGCAAAGAAGTGGTATATGGAGTTGACAAAAATAAAAATAGACTTTTTGTAAATTTTTCATGAGCCAGTAATTCATGGTGAAGATAATATTATAGCAACAACCAATGAATTATTGGGTAAGGTCAAGGAAAGGATGAATGTAGATTTATAGGATATGAAGACATTTACAAGGTTGCAATAAAGAGAAGGGGTTTGTATGGAAGTAAGGAGTAGAATGGAGAAAATGCCTAGTTTTGTAGTGAGGAGATGTCAAGAAGATTAGAATGGAGTTTTGAGAAATCAAAGGAGATAGTGAGAGAGAGAGAGCACCTTCATTCAAGTCTACTATTTAAGCATAAATTGTTTTTAGAAAGAAAGAGTTAATCATTTAAAGATCTTTGATCACCTAAAAGACTTAAGGAGGAATGCATATTCAACGCCGCTTGAAAAATGGATAAATATTGTGATAGCATTTGTTAATGTCCCATAAGCCTTACAATTTTTCCCATTCTATTGTTCAAGAAAAAAAATCTTCTTTATAGCCCAACTCTAAGTTAAAATATTTAATGTAAGAATTCAAATAAAATCCTCAAAAGATGATTTGAAAGATGGGATTTATTTTAAATTAGAATAAATGAATTTTCTATTTAAATTTTGTAAAAAATAAAATTTAAGATACTACTTTAGTTTGTTAAAAATTAATTTACCGGGTTTAGCCATCAAAACCTACTTCCTTTTTCCAAGTAGATATTACCTTTTCAAGGGAAACTCACCTGGAGTCTTCATTGCTCTACCACTTTTAGGATAAGAACTCTTGGGATAAGGAGAACTCTTGGGATAAGGAGAACTCTTTGGACAAGGAGAACTCTTGGGATAAGAACTCTTGGGACAAGGACAACTTTTGGGATAAGGAGAACTCCTTGGACAAGGAGACTTGGTTTTATCCTCCCAACATATACTAGTGATGGATTCTTTGCAATGTTGCAAGTTGGAACTATGAGTGACAAAAAAAGGATCCTCAAAATGAATGCATTTAGTTAACAACATTTTGCAATATAGATGTTGCAAGTAGTGACAACACTACACCTAGAGATGACAAAAGAATATAATAAGCAACATCATGGAGAGTAAACAAACAAAGAGGTATTAATTGGATAATGCATACTCAACTTGTATGATACTAGACGATGTAGTATTGTAGTGGATATTGGTGGAGAGAAAACTGAACTAATGGACTAGTAGTTTGAGTTCACAATGCATGTGAAATTGAGTCCAAATAATGATTTACATTTGATGAGTAAGAGCTATTAGACAAATAATAAAATAAAGGAGTAGAAGAGAAATGCATATGCAAAGAAGTGGTATATGGAGTTGATGAAAAAAAAAAGACTTTTTATAAATTTGTCATGAGGCAATAATTTGTGGTGAAAATACTATTATAGCAACAACCAATGAATTGTTGGGTAAGGTTAAGGAAAGGATGAATGTAGATTTATAGGATATTAAGATATTTACAAGGTTGCAGTAAAGAGAAGGGGTTTGTGTGGAAGTAAGGAGTAGAATAATGCCTAGTTTTATAGTGAGGAGATGTCAAGAGGATTAGAAGGGAGTTTTGAGAAATCAAAGGAGATAGTGAGAGAGAGAGAGAACCTTCATTCAAGTCTACTATTTAAGCATAAATTATTTTTAAAAAGAAAGAGTTAATCATTTAAAGATCTTTGTTCACTTGAAAGACTTAAGGAGGAATGCATATTCAACATCACTTGAAAAATGGATAAATACAATGATAGCATTAGTTAATGTCCCATAAGCCTTACAATTTTTCCCATTCTATAATCAAGAAAAGCAAGCTTCTTTATAGCCCAAAGCTTTAAAATATTTAATGTAAGAAAAAAATCTTCAAGATTTGAAATATGGGATTTATGTTAAATTAGAATAAATGGATTTACTATTTAAATTTTGTAAAAAATAAAATTTAAGATATTAATTTAGTTTGTTAAAAATTAATTTATTGGGTTTAGCCATCAAAACCCGCTTACTTTTGCCAAGTCGATATTACCTTTGCAAGGGAAACTCACATGAACTCTGCACTCCTCTAGCTCTTTTAGGATAAGGAGAACTTTTGGGATAAGGAGAGCTCTTGAGATGAGGAGAACTCCTAGGACAAGAAGAACTCTTAGGACAAGAAGAACTCTTAGGACAAGAAGACTTAGTTTTATCTTCCCAGCAAAAATTGTAAGGACTCTTTTGAATAGAATCATGGGAATCATTCATAAGGCTCCAACGAGGAGTGGAGAGACTCTTTTGACCAGAATCAGGGGTACTATTTTTAACCTTGCAGCAAGGAGTTGAAGGATCGCCAATAGTATAAACTTTAGGATTAGGTGTAGAATACTTCCTTGAAGTCATATTATTTTGTTCTTTATCAGCTTTCCAAACAGTGCATATCTCACTAATTCTACTTAGTGGTGTTGCGGATGAGTCCCAATGATTTCTTCTAATCCAATTCTTCAATTTTCCTACAAATGGGTCAACCATAAAATACTTGTTGGCATCTTTTTCCATGATTAGGAGTGAATGCCAAGCAATTTCACTAATTTCCTTTTTGGTCTTTGGTTCAAAGGGTACTCTCATTCACTCCCTTGATAAGGAACAAAACCACTCTTTTCTTCCCATCAACATGTTCAATAAAGTCATCGACATTCAAAAGTGGGCCTATATCATATCCTACCTCTTCCATTGATTCTCTAATAGCACATACATGATCTTCTTCATCGGGATCTTCCTTCTTTCCCCTAGGAAAACTCCAACAACCACTCTTCCAACCCTTTACAAGCAAACACCTCTCATAGGACTGGTCCAAAATTAACCACTACTGGAACAGTGTTCTTAAAGCATATGAATTCCCCTCAACTATAGCATCTACATGGTTAGCATGGTAGGTTTTAAAGGGATCACAACTCTTTAAAATATCAAGAGGATTAGAAGGAGTTTGAGAAATCAAAGAAATAGATAAATACAGTGATACTAGTTAATGTTCCATAAGCCTTATAATTTTTCCCATTCTATTATTCAAGAAAAGAAAGCTTCTTTATAGCCCAACTCTTTAAAATACTTAATGTAAGAATTAAAAAAAATCCTCAAATTGATTTGAAAGATGAGATCTATTTTAAATTAGAATGAATTTACTATTTAAATTTTGTAAAAAAAAAAAGTTAAGATATTACTTTAGTCTGTTAAAAATTAATTTATTAGGTTTAGCCATCAAAACCTACTTACTTTTACCAAGTAGATATTACCTTTGCAAGGGAAACTCACCTGAAGTCTTCACTGCTCTAGCACTTTTAGGATAAGGAGAACTCTTGGGATAAGGAGAACTCTTTGGACAAGGAGAACTCTTGGGATAAGGAGAACTCTTGGGACAAGGAGAACTTCTGGGATAAGGAGAACTCCTAGGAGAACTCTTGGGACAAGGAGAATTTCTGGGATAAGGAGAACGTCTCGGATATGGAGAACTCCTTGGACAAGGAGACTTAGTTTTATCCTCCCAGCAAAAATTGTAAGGACTCTTTTGAATAGAATCATGGGAATCATTCATCAGGCTCCAACAAGGAGTGGAGAGACTCTTTTGACCAGAATCAGGGATACTATTTTTAACCTTGCAGCAAGGAGTTGAAGGATCGTCAATAGTATAAACTTTAGGATTAGGTGTAGAATACTTCCTTGAAGTCATATTATTTTGTTCTTTATCAGCTTTCCAAACAGTGCATATCTCACTAATTCTACTTAGTGGTGTTGCGGATGAGTCCCAATGATTTCTTCTAATCCAATTCTTCAATTTTCCTACAAATGGGTCAACCATAAAATACTTGTTGGCATCTTTTTCCATGATTAGGAGTGAATGCCAAGCAATTTCACTAATTTCCTTTTTGGTCTTTGGTTCAAAAGGGTATTTCTCATTCACTCCTTTGATAAGGAACAAAACCACTCTTTGCTTCCCATCAGCATGTTCAATAAAGTCATCGACATTCAAAAGTGGGCCTATATCATATCCTACCTCTTCCATTGATTCTCTAATAGCACATACATGATCTTCTTCATCGGGATCTTCCTTCTTTCCCCTAGGAAAACTCCAAGAACCACTCTTCCAACCCTTTACAAGCAAACACCTCTCATAGGACTGGTCCAAAATTATTGAGCCTGCTACTGGAACAGTGTGCTTAAAGCATATGAATTCCTCAACTATAGCATCTACATGGTTAGCATATAATTCTTGCATGATCTCCTGTGAAGGATAAGCACAACTACCTGTTTTTCTTTGTTTTCTAGATCTAGATCGAGGAACCCTATAATTCGGAGTCATTGGACGTGGGAGTGCATGATCAAGAATAGCAGGAGTTGCAGAAATCACACCATTACTATTAGGTAGGGAAAGGGAAGATTTTCAAAATTTAGGAGGAGAATCTTGGGGCATATTTCCTATATAATTGAAACTTTTACGTATGGAAGCGATGGTATTTCCTATGTAATTGAAAATTTTACGTATGGAAGCGATGATATTTCCTAATGCGCTCATATTACTTCTGTGCTAAGTAGTCCCTTCCTTGAGTAACAAGGATGGATTTATGACTCAATAAATACAAGCTCAAGAGTCATGTCTATTAACTTAGCGTTTGTTGAATTCAATTTATTATTATTACAATAAAAATTTCTATGTTTTTAGCCATCAAAATCTGTATATCTTATCTGTATATAATTCAACCTTGGAGTGTTTAATGAGATCAGTGGCTGATTCTGCAGCTTCGTCACCAGTAGATCCCCTTTCAGCTTTTTAGCATTTTCCGCAGAACCCAAATGGATACTCAAGACTTCATCCCTTAATTCCCCATCTGAGAAATTTTTCCTCACCAAAATAGATATCTTGTCTTATACTATGAAGATTAATAACTATCAACAAGATTTAGAAGAGATCCATTTTATTAAAATAATATTATCTTATAATTAATTATGTTTAAATCTTGTATCTAAATATTAATAAAATATTTTTATTTAATTTTTAAATTTACGAGTTTAAAAAAACTATGAATCCATATAATTATAAGATCAATGATCATAATAATTAGTTTAAGATAATTGTATAAGAATGTGTCTCTTCTAAGAATTTTGAACCTATTTTTTTTATTAGGTTGGATAATCCCCATACATTCATTTATCTTTGTTATCTTTTTCCATTTAAAACTGCACTGTGACAAAATAAAAAAAAACAATAACACAATCGATCACATTTTGTTTCCATAGTCCATAATAGTTAGCTTCAAGATTTCTGGATAAATTGTGTGTATATTTTTACATCAACATTTCGGATCATACTCCTATTTCTATCCTGATGATGGATCATGGAGTATGATCCGAAACATTGATGTAAAAATATGCACACAGTGTATCCAGAAATCTTGAAGCTAATAACACAACCATTAGCTGCTTCGAACTATTTCCTTGTTTATTGTTGTTTGGGAATCCTCATTTCTTGGTTGGGTCATGGTACTCATGTGGCCTTGCAATCATCTCTTTTGTCTCTTAGTTCTTATTTCCATTCATGGCATTTCCACTTGTTAGTGGGTATGACCATTCTTATCCAATCCTATCCATTGGAGTCCTTTAACTCATAGGGAAAACTGGGAACTACATTTGAACTCATAAAATCACCAAGAAAGTGAAAATTTCTTGCTCAATATACTAGAGTATGTATTGATTTTAGAGTAGAAAAGGGCCTACCAACTTAAATGATTACACATGATCAATCAAACACAACTTACAGCCATGTGAGCATTACTATTCTAATATAGAATTTACTCTGCACATAGACATTTGGCTAGAAATTGGTAAAAAACAAGAACTTCAAGCACAATAAAATTAAAGAATAAAAAATAGGATAACAAATTGACATTGGAAGTTAGTGGCAAGGGAGGCATGCAACAAAAGAAAGAAATGAGATAAATCAAAGAAGAAAGGAAAAAAAACTTCTCAATACAAATTCATACTAGAACATGGATCAAGAAGACTCTTGTGAAGGTTCATATTAGGATGATTGAGTCCTACACCTAACATCCTTTTTACGTATTTAAGGAAAGAGAGAACTCATCAACAAGCATTAGACACTAGATAAACCATCCAGGAAGCTTAGGTTTATGGGGAAGTGAAAATGGTTCAAAGGTAAAAAAATTAAATGTAGAGTTTTGAAATGTCAAACTAATTATGTTTTGAAGCAAAGTCTATTGGAAAAAAAAAAAAAAAAAAACATGTACATTTGTATAGTATCAAATATAAAAGGATAGTAATTTTATTGAGAGTTTTATTTGAATGTGTTGCAAATTTTGTTTTTATAAAGTATTTCAAACATAACTTTCAGAATATCAAATTATCAAAATGTAGCTAATTATTTAATAACAAAAATAAACAAGCCACTAAAATGACTTTATTGATGTAAACCTCAATATTCCAATGAAGCCATACACAAAATCAAAATCATAAAGTTCAACAAATACCAAACTAATGATTAACTAGATGTAATTAATTGTTAAGACAAAGATAATTTAAAAATGTAAAACAAAACTTGAGAAAAATAAGATCATTGTTTTCATAGGTTGAATATGATAGTGAGTGCTAGATACTCTTTACTATGAATTATCAGCTCTATACATAAATAAATCGATTACCATGTGCGGTTGTTGATACCATACTTGATCAAGTTGTTGATTAATAAGTATTTTGGGTTAGCATTTGGTGGTTGATGCTTTAGAGAGGACATTAACATTGGTCTAAGATGAATTAGTTTGTAGGATTTATTTCTCAGATTTGATACCTAGGACATTTGTCTATTCTTTCCTTGGTTGTGGTGCATTCTAGTAGATTAGAATGCTTGCCAAAATATTTAGGCTTAGAAGCCTAAAACATTTACCATCACAAGTAAGAAGTAATGAAATACTATTTCATCCTTACTGAAAATAATGATAAAGAGTGATAAATTAGTAGTATAGTATAGAAAGTACATCTTGAGCTTATGGACATGTTTATAATTAAGATTGTAATCAAGGGAAATCAGATTGTTAGATTGTTAGATCAAATAACATAAAAATCCAATGAAATAACGAAGCACAAAGGAAATAAAATGAAAATAAAAGGAACAATGTTACCAAGAATCTTCATCTTCCATGGTTGACCTTTGTTACACCTTCTTGCTTGCTAGATGATATTGTGCCCTCAGATTCGTTGTTTGAGCAATCTAAATGTCTAAGCCCTACAACAAGATTTGAAGGATTTTCTATGCCTATGACTCTTGCCAATGCCTATGTCTAAAACAAATGTCAATATTAATCAAATGCCTAAAACCTAATGCCAATAATGAAATACTACAATTGCCTATGACAATGAAATGTGAAGCTAAGTAAATGACTATAGTAATTACGTAAAAATGTCCAGATCCCAAACATGAGAAGGAAATGGCATTTTATAGAAAATGCCATTTCGAATGGATGGACGAGATAAATCAATGAAGAGACCCTAAAACGAATGATCCAGATTTAACCTGAGAATCCCTAATTAGGGTTAGGGAAAAATCCTTAATCGAACGGTCGGAATAAAATTTCAGATAATCGGTGGAGAATAAATGAGACAAATTAATTAGAAAATAAAGATTTTCAAAAAATCAAGAAGATAAGATTGCTTGATTTGCAAGATTCAAAAAATCAAAGAGATAAGATGTGGACTGAAGATAAGATTTGGAAAATCAAGAATCTGCCCGATTGCTTGATTTTTGGAAGATTAATTACTAATTTGAATTAAAATAATTCAAATTATGGATTTTGAGAGATAATAAATAATCTTTTTCAGATTATTTACCAAAAAGGACTAACAGTTAGGATTGACATGACATTTTAAATAATTTAATTTATTTAAAATGAGGAGAATATGAAATTGGCAATTAAATAATTATTTTAATTATTTAATTTAGGAGATAAGACCAATTAATTAA
>VDFB02216492.1:0-10593 GCA_007258455.2 Sequoia sempervirens
CTTGTTGATGAATGCTTTGATGGGGGTTAGTTAGGCCCGTGAGCCTACCAAGAAGTGTGTTTTGATTGGTTTCCTTCTTGATGTATGGCTCTTTCATTGTGTAAAGGGATGTGACCCTTGAGTGGTCCTTGAGTGTGGTTGTAGTGTGTTTGTTGGGTGTGTTCCAAGTGCTTGTTGGGGCGAGATAGTCATAGGACCTCTTTCCTTGAGTTCCTTAGCATAGCGTTTTAGAGGGTTGAGTTTCCCAACCTTGTCTTGTGTTGTGGAGGAATGATACCTCTTAGGTCTTTCCTTACCCTTCAGGATTGGAGTGATTCCCTTGGTTGAGAGTCTCCCAAGGTTGAGATCGATTACTTTCCTCTATCCTACATTGTGGGTGAGCATGTTGGACCTTAGCTTGTTGGTGGGTTGCAGGTGACATGTGTTGCCTAAAATTACCCTTGCTTGGTTTCTCTGCTCATGTTGTGGGAAGGTCAGTTTGACGTTGAGGGTGCTAAGAAGTTTCTTTGGTGTATATTATCTTCTGGAGTCTTGTTGTTTTTCTTCACCATGCAAGTATCTGATACATGTTTTCTTGTGCTTTACCTCATTGTGCAAGTGATTGCCTGATTGACCCTATGTGGTTTTGGAGTTGCTTTTGCATGTTATATTGTTTTGAAATTATGAAATATGGTAATAGAAAATGAATGATCATGTTGTTAGTTCATAGAGATTTGTGCATACTCTCATATGGTTGATGCATTTG
Source organism: Sequoia sempervirens (assembly GCA_007258455.2). Taxonomy (NCBI): domain Eukaryota; kingdom Viridiplantae; phylum Streptophyta; class Pinopsida; order Cupressales; family Cupressaceae; genus Sequoia; species Sequoia sempervirens. Next base: position 746 of record VDFB02216492.1, read on the forward strand.
TGTGAAAGTGATTGTGTGATGATGAAACCATGATTGCATTCGTGCCTATGTTAGAACTATAAATATCTCTTGTCTTCTCTCTCTTTCCATTGGTTTAACGAAGATGTTTATCCTTGAGTGTGTGGTGTATTGAAACCCATGGTATGTTGTATCTTATGAGAAAATGCTTATGTATTCATGAAGGTTTTTTTTATTAGATCAAACCATGGATAAAGGACCTAAGTCCCCAAGTTGCATTCATAATCATGGAAAATGTATAATATGAATAGAAAATCATTTTGCAGTAAGTAAAAGTTTAGAGAAAAGGGATTAATGAAACCATTGCATGTTAATGATAATTTCATAATAGGTGCATCTTGTTGGTGAGGCCTATAGTCCCCAACTTTATTGTTAAGTCTTAAGAAATCATGAGATGTTAAATTATTGTACCTAGATTTAAAATGCAAAATGGTAAATGTATGTTGAAGTGTTGCATACCTTGTTTTGGGTAAACATTGTAATGCTATTGCACTATGTGTGGAAAATAAATGTGGTTATCATATGTGTGTAGTAAGGCGATTTACCGCTTGATAAAAGTGAATGTGAATGTGAGAGTTATCATGGAATTGTTGATTTACTCCTTGTAGCACTATGATATTTTGTATGGATTATTTGTGATGGACTTGGCTTTTGGGTTCATGGATTCTTGTATCATGGATTAGTATGCTGCTTTCTAGTGTTTAGGTGGACCCATGTGTGGCCTTGCGATGTATCTTGGTAATGTGTATTGGTGCATATGTGTATTATGTATGTTAATCCCTAGTTATGTGCTTTGGAGATTTGAGTTTATGTACCTTGTCTTATGTTGTGGTGTGTATCTATACAAGATCATGCCACCTAGGTGAGGTCGTGGTAGAGATTGTGGCCGTGTAGGCGGTTGAGGAGGGGTGATCCCACAAAGATGGTTTACAATTTCTAGGAGGAACTGATTTTTGCTGAAATTGTATATTTTTAGAAAATATAATGATTTAAGCCTTAAAAGGTTCCATTTAAATAATTCTAATTGAAGAGGCTTTGATCAAACTACCTTTAATCAAACCCCCCTGGATAGAACCCCGCTAGTTTTAAACCATACCTATAACAGAGTGTCCTTTACACCTATCAAAATGCTGATAAAAAACCACTTTTGATTTACCTTTTGGGGGATCAAATGAATTCATTTAAATTTTATTTTTTGCAAGTATGTATTCCTTATTATAAGCTTCCCAAAAAATATAATTTTAAATAAATTTAATTTTATTATATTTATTTTTTTATTTCTAAGTGAATGTAGGTTTTTCACCAAAATCAAGAGCTCTACGTTCTACACATGTGGAAAATAGCAGTTATTAAAAAATATATATTAGTGCACGGATATTGAATTCATGATCTATGAAAAGAAAAATAAAATTGAATTTTGATACATACAAAAATTAATGAGTTATCACGGTAAGCGCTATGTCACGAATTATAATTGGTTTGAATTCAAAACTTGAATAAAGAAAAATATTCAATAAAAACTATCTAACCAAATTGGAAGCACTTACAGGTCTCGAGTTATAAATCTAAATTTGAAATAATTAGAATTTTGCTCCTTCATGGAAAAATTTATGGATTATCTGATTGAAATCACTTTTAAAAATGTTGTTGTTATCTGAAAAAAGCCTTCAAGTTTTAGAGAGATAGAAAAGTGTGTCGATTCCAAAATTTTGAAAAAATATATTTAGAATCTATAGAAAAATGTCCTTGAAACTTTAAGTTTGCATCATCTTCAAATTCCTCATAGTTTAGCTACTATAGGTGCTCGAAAGTGAAGATTTAGTTAAAAAAATTTATTTCAATGTCCAGTTTGGCCAAAAATTGTAAACCACTATTGTGGGATCACCCGGAGGTAATCAACAGGATGCATCTCCTATTGTACCCCATGCCATAGATCGTGAGGAGCATCAAGCTTCTCAGTTTGTACCAAAGGTTGGTAATCAGCATCAGGATCCACTAGGGATCGGGGATGCTCTGTTGTGTTGTTTCTTAGAGGAGACTCTAGCTCTTCTGGGTCCAAGGCAGGATAGAGATCATGATGCTAAGGGCGAGCAACAACAACCTTCATAATCAAGGCAACAAAATCCTCAGTCCCAACGCGATAGAAGTTGGAAGCAGAAGAAGAGAGATCAGAGTAGGATCACGATCTCATCGTGATCGTATCAATCAGTCTACTCAGAGATCTCAGTCAATGTTCAGTGGTGGTGGTCTTCCACGACCTAGTGTATCTCCAGGTGTTCAGGGATTTAGTAGAGGGACATGCTGTTTCGCTTGTGGTCAACAAGTGCCTTCTCAGAGTGGACAGTATCAAAGTTCACAGTCTACCTTTAGGAGTAGTGTCCAACAGTCGAGCGCACCTCCTGGAGTTAGAGGTTATGGAAGAGGTACTCGGTGTTTCACATGTGGCCAACAAGGTCATATTGCTAGAATGTGTCCCAATAGGGGCACATTTGGGTTTTCTTAGAGACCAGTGGCATCTAAGCCGGTAGTAGGAGTTGCAGGTAGATCACATAGGGCATTTACTGCGGTGGATAGCCGTCAGGCCAAGCATCTGGGTGCAGTTTGACCTTCGATATCAGGAGTTGATCCTCAGGGATCGAGGTACTAAGTAGGTTAGGGTCTAGTTGGTTTGAGGGAGCTCTATCCCTATTTGTTTGCAGGCTTCCAGGAGTAAGCCTGACCCTAGGGGGGAGGATGTAGCACCCCTCCATTTTGCTCTTTTGATCAAACAATGTTCTTATATGTATGCTTTGTTTTGGTTAGCACTTTGACTTTGGTACTTGGTTACTATTTGATCGCAATTGTTAAGCGATGTGTATGTGATATTTTGATGTGATGGAATTTTACTCTGATGTTATCATTATGGTATGTTTTGAATTAGTGTAGCAGATATTTAATTAAGATTCCTTATGCTTTTTATTATATTATTGATGTTAGACTCGTCAGTTAGAAAGTCTATATTGGTGAAGGGGATAGGATTGTATCACTTGCTTGAGAGCGCCCTACGATTTTGAGATTTCCTTTTTACGGTGTGTTTTATTATATCGTATATATGCATGTTCGATATACTCTTTGTTTGCAGGTTGACAGGTACATGACATTGACTTCACCTGATTTCATAGGTTTGAGCATGTCCATTGACCAATGGTAATCGATTGGGAGATAGTAGCTAGGTTTTCCGTGCCAAGTCATCACCCTAGTCATAGTGTGTTGTCGATTTGTTGTCGGGTGTAGTTGTTTTAATATTGTCCATTTCACCTTGGTTTTTTTTTATTTAATTTCAAATTATAAAGGTTATTAAATGGCTTGTGTAGTTAAAATGATGATTAAATATAGTTGGTGGTAATGTTGAAATGTTAATTGTTTTATTGATTAATTTGGTTTAATTAATAAAATTAGATTTAGTTATTGATTAATTAAGTTAATGGTGATAAATTGAATTAAGTTAGTTGTTTTGGCAGTATTGGATTTAAGATTTAAATTAAAATAAAAATGAAAATCATGTTTGATATTTAGATTTAAATTAAAATAAAAATGAAAATATGTTTTTTAAATTGCACTTTTTGAAAATTAATAGGTAAAAGATTTTCTTTACAAAATTTTGAATTCTTTTGTAAAAGGAATTTTTAAATGCATGAAATTCCATTTGGAAAGTAATTTTGTTTTAAATTTTAAAAAGAAATGAAAATATCCCCAAATTTGCAATAAATTTGGTAGATGTGATATTTTTAGGGGTTTGACAAAATTTAGGGAAAACTCTATGTGAGGAAATACAATTTCATATAATTTTTAATTTTCAATTTGGTGGAGAAAGTTTTGCTATGGCTTTGTTTATATTTGAAGAAGGTTGAATTTCTTGGGTGGGCTGGAAAAAGATTTAGAAGCACCATTTGAATCCTTCAAGCTTTGGAAAAAAATTAGGTTCTTTCTTTGATTTTTGTTTTCATTTTGAAATGTTTTGCAAATTTTATTATGCTGTTGGAAAATTTTTAAATTCTGTTTCAATTTCAAGGAAAACCCATGTCAAAATTGTTTAAAAACTTGCAAAAAAATTCTGTTGAAATCATGGGAAAGAAAACCAAGAAAAGAATTCAAACTATAGAAAATTAGAAGTTGCACAAAAGAATTTCTGTTATAAATTTGAAATGTAGAATTTGTGCTTGCAATTATTTTGCTGTGTATTTTGTTTTGGAGAGTTTTTTTGCATAACTTCATTGTTAAACAATGAAAATATATATATACATATACATATACATATACATATACATATACATATACATATACACACACACACACAAATATATATATATATATATATATACTCTATATATTTACATGAAACTTCATCTTTGGGAATGTTCTTTTAATTTTTTTTTACCCGGTTTTATTTTTTATTTGTGGAAAAATAAAACCAGGATAATAGAGTTTTTCCCCTCGTTCTTTTGTTTGCCAGTTCTATGTTTTTTTATAAAAAAATATATTTAAAAGTTAAATGAAAAAATATATATAAAATATATTTTTTAAGTTTTGGAGGGAGGCGCCTGATAAGCCCCATGGGAGGCCACATACACAAGCACCCCATATGGGGAGGTACAAGATGGGCTGACTGACCTTTTGGGAGGGGCCAGCGGCCCTCTTTGTTTGTTTATTACTGTTTTTTTTAAAAATTAAAATTTGTTTTTTTATTTTAGCTAATATATATATATATATGTGTGATTATATTATATTATATATATATTATTTACAATTTTTAAATAATTTTTTTTTTATATAATTATTTATATATATATATATATATAATTTATATATATATATATATATATATAATTTATATATATATATATATAATTTAACTATATATATATATATATATAATTTATATATATATATATATAATTTATATATATATATATGTATATATATATAATATACATTTATTGTGTATATATATATAATGTATATATATGAAAAGAGTAAAATTTATTGAATCAACCAACAAAGTACAAAGATCAGGGGCCAAGAGCCCAAAAGAGAACCCAACACCAGCAGAAAAAACCCCCAACAGGGGCACAACTAACCATCCATATCTTCCTTGACAAGACTCTCAAGATCCAAAGCACATTTCGGAGTCAGGTGAGTCCAACCTCCCATCCTCCATCCCTCTCCACGATCAGAAGCTCACTTAGCCAGGCAATCAACAGTCTTATTCCACTCACGAGGAACATAGCAAAAAGAGACAACATCCAAAGAAGTGCTCAACCTAAGAATTTGTCTCCCCACCACTGCCAGATGCCAATCCACATCTTCCACCCGTTGTAAATTCAGCATATCCACTACCACCTGAGAGTCAGACTCACATATAATCTTGCTCCATCCTAGAGCACAACCTCTTTCAAGAGCCATGAGGATAGCAAGTGCCTCCATGTAATTATTGGTTTGAATCCCTTTATATTTAGAGAAGAAGAAAATAACCTTACTAGAGTTGTCCCTGCCAATTCCTCCAACCCCAACATGCCCGGGATTTCCCCTAGAAGACCCATCTGTATTGATCTTGAGAGTCCCAAAAGGGGGGGGACCACTTTCCCTCCCTACAAACCTTCCTTTTAGCTTTCCTACTTCTGCTCTGTTGTAACTTCCAAAGAGCACCACTAGAATCAGCACATAGAATATTCAACTTTTGGACCACTCAAAGGTCTCCAGGAGTAATATCCTCTGAGAGATCACACTTCGTAGCAAGAGTCTCCTATAGCATATTTATTACTTGCAACCACACCTGCTGTACCCTCTTTGGCTTATCGTAGAAAATCCTATGGTTCCTTTCCAACCACACCTGCCAGATAATAAATCCTAGACCAATACCCCAAGCCACCTCCAGAAAGGAAGTCTTAGAAGGGGGTCTACCAAGGCTATTCCAAAACTCAACCAAAGAGTGAGCATGAATACAAGCATGCTCCCAAGCTTCCCACCACCAGTGCCAAATAACCCTGGTGAAAGAACATTGGAAAAAGAGGTGCGAACTGGTTTCTTCGCTTTGATGACATAAAGTACAGATAGAAGGCCCATGAAAGCCCCTCTTCTGAAGATTCTCCCAGGTAAGACATTTATTCTGAACCACAAGCCATAAGAAAAAGTTGCACTTGGGCCAAGCTAACTTATTCCAAACTTGCTTCCACCAAGAAATGTCAATCCTGTCAAAATTTTGTCTTTCTGGACAACACTTGATAACCTGAGGCAACTAAGAACTTTCCTTTTGGATTGGGTCCCCAAGCGAGGGTATCAACTCCTCTTAAAGAGTTACACACTTTGCCAGCAAGAATCCCAGCAAGAGTCTCTCTCTCTCCCTTAGAACCCCGAGGAGGCCATTCTACGAGCTCTTTCCATCTGGTAACCTCTCCCCGCCCCACCCTTAAAAACACCTTAAAATCCTCAACCTTACTCCATCCTGCTGCAAGGAAACTATCACATAAAGGTTGAAGGTGGGGGTATTGAGATAAAATAGTAGGAAAACCATCCCAAGAATCCTCCCAAAATAGGGCATCTGAACCACTATTGCAAATCCAGAAAAGACCATTTTTAACTAACTGTGCCCCTTTCTTCAAAGTATCCCAGATCATGGACCCCCTTCTAGTCAAGTTGTACCTTGGTACATCTTTCCCATTCACCCCACCAAGATACTTAGCATTAAGGATTTTAGCCCATCCTTGATCTTGGCTTATGCACCATCTCCAAAATAGCTTAGCAGCAAGAGCCCAACCGTTCAAGCTTGTATTCCTCAAACCAAGGCCACCATCCTGCTTTGATTTGCAAACACAATCCCATTTGACCAAACTCCATTTTGAGGAGAGAAAATTACCTGTCCATAAAAATTGCCTTGAAAGGGCATAAAAGTCCTTAATGAAACCAGCAGGGGCTGACTGCATAAGACACCTGTAGATAGGAAGAGCTTGGATCATAGACTTCAAAAGAGTCATTCTGCCAGCAGTTGAGAGCCAACGGTGAGTCCAATGACTCACCTTACTTCGAAGCTTATCTAAAAGCTCTTGCCACACACCCCTCGAAAGCCTTTGGTATGAAAAAGGGATGCCAAGATACACTAAAGGAAGCGTTCCAATTTGAAACCACAAGATATGAGCAATTCGAGCTTGAATAGAAGCAGGGGTATTGAAGAAGAAGATTTGTGACTTTTCTTCATTAATATTTTGTCTTGAGGCTTTTACATAAATATCCAAAGCTCTTCGAAAACTAGCTACCTCTTGAATTCTTGTGACACCCATCAAAGACGTATCATCCACAAGTTGGAGGTGGGAAGAAGGAGGAATGCCATGCCCACACTTCCAACCTTGAATCCCTCCTTGATTAACTTGAGACTTAATAAGTCTTCCCAACCCTTTATCCATCAGGATGAAAAGGTAAGGGGAGAGAGGATCCTGCGAGGCCTCACAGTTTGCACAAATAAGTCAGTAGGTTCTCCATTGATCAGGACCGCAAAAGAGGGTGAAGTAATGCAACTCATTACCCAACTAACCCACTCCTTTCCAAAACCAAAGGCTTGTAGAACTTTTTGTAGAAAACTCCATCTAACCCTATCATAAGCTTTGGCCATGTCCTACTTTATGAACATGGCTTTCTCCTTAGAGGTAGCCATCGAGTGCACAGCTTCTGCCGCTATGATAACCCCATCCAAAATTTGTCTTCCTGTAACAAAACCCCCTTGCTCCTCAGAGATCAGGTTACTAATCCATGGCTTTAATCGTTCAGCTATCACTTTTGTAATTATTTTATACATCACATTGCACAAAGCAATAGGTCTAAAGGAGTTAAGGGAGTTAGCTCCTTCCTTTTTTGGGATGAGAGTAAGGAAAGTTGCATTCAAAGCCTTAAGCATCTGCTTATTGCTAAAATATTCTTGCACCACTTCAAAGAGGTCCATCTTGACTATATCCCAAAAAACTTGAAAGAACTCTATAGGAAAACCATCTGGTCCCAGGGCTTTACCCTTTTTCATACCAAACACAACAAAGCTCTATCTGGAGATAGGTAATGGGCTTAAGGAGAGCCTCCATTCATTCGAGTGACAGGAGGGTATGCATGCGAGAACCAATCCTCCTCAACCCTAGCGAGATCGTCTTACGAGAACAAATTCCCAAAATACCTAGTAGCCTCCAAGGCAATCTCCCTATGAGAGGAAAGTAGGAGCCCTTCAGCCATCGTGAGAGAATTGAGGACACTCTTATGTCTTATGTCCTTTACAGTGTTGTGGAAAAACTTAGTATTTCTATCCCCTTCCTGGAGCCAATCAATTCGAGCTTTTTGTTTCCAATAAATCTCTTCTCGTAGCTCCCACTCCTCCAGGTCCTTTAAGGCCACAACTTCTTCTCTATATAGCCCATCAGACAATCCCTGTTCTCTGATTTGGCACGTAATATTGTCCACCCTCTGTTGTGCTTCTCTCTTGGCTCCAAAGAGATTTCCAAAGCACTCCCTATTCCACCTTTTCAGCTTAAACTTAACATACTGCAATTGCTTGACAAAAGAAAACATAGCGGTACCATAAGCAAGCTTCCCTTCCCTCCACCAAGTAGTGATATAATCCTGGAGAGAAGCATCCCTCAACCACATAAGCTGAAACTTAAAGGATGGATTCTTTATCTTTTGAAACTTAGAAGCAGTCAAAAGAATTGGCTAGTGATCCAAACCCCTCCAGTCCAAAATCTCTGAACTAGTAATCCAACTGTCCGCCATCCAGAAATAAGAAACCGAAAACCTATCTAATCTTTCCACTATCGCTTCTGCCCCACATCTCCTATTATTCCATGTAAATAACCCATTGGAAGGGGTGATTTCCACCACCCTCAAGCTTTCAATATTACTTCTAAAAAGGCCTGCAGAGGGATCGAGCTTGGGAATACCTCCCCGCTTCTCTTCCAAACTTAAAATTGTATTGAAATCTCCTGCCAGAATCCAAGGGAATAGAGGAGCAAGAGAGCGAACATATCCTATATGTGACCAAAGTAAAGTTTTTCCAATAAAATCAATCGGGGCATAAACATTAGTGAAGAGAAGAATCTCACCAGTTACGCAACACGTGGCCACCAAGGAAATAGTAGATTTTCTAGAAACCCACCAAAGTGGGACCAGCTTGCGAGGATCCCATAAAAGAGCCAAACCCCCAGAACATCCTTTGGTGCCAATGCACTGACAAAGACATCTAGGCCAAATCTTAGCAGTCGTGTTATGCATCCTATCAATAGATAACTTAGTTTCCTGAATAAAAACCACCTCAGGCGAATGAGACTTAATCAAATCCTGAATAGCCTTTTGTCTAGGGATGCTATTCAACCTCCTTACATTCCATGAAAGAACAATCATTTATGATGAAGAGCGAAGTGGGAATCAATGGTTTTCACAGAACTAGACTCCACTAAAGTCTCTCCCACTAACTTCACCTTTTCCTGGTCTTTCTTCCTCCCCACCTTAAGAGACTTCTCTGGGGTATCTTTTCTAATGGTTTTTTGATGAATACCTAAAATAGAAGGGGAACCCTTGCTTTTGCTCTCCTCCTACTGAACATTTCCGGTGCAAGCCTTGGTTCGGGAATGAGTAGAAATCTCCTAAAATTCCTTGTCTCCACTGGTTTCCAACTCCTCAAAAGGTCTCACTGAAGTATCCGTGACCATCTATACCCCAAGCTCTCTCTCCTGTGAATCAGCCTGAACAACATTGGTCTCCTCCCCACCTATTTCCTTTGCTTTCAAGAGCTCATGGCTAGCTGACATATTAGCAATGGTTCC
>VDFB02216493.1:0-14550 GCA_007258455.2 Sequoia sempervirens
TCTGTCGGCATCGTCTACGCTGCTACTTTCCTCTCCTCTCCACTATTTCTCTCAACTGCCACCGTGACAATGACCCAGGTAATTTTTCAAATTACCTTTTTAACCCCCCTCTCCAAAAAGGTATTTTTTACCTTTTATTTAACCTTTTATTCCCCTAATTAATCCACAACTTCCCGAGGCTGCCATTCGCAAACCGTACGTCCAATCCCCTCTGTTCAAAAGACAAACTTGCTTCAATTTTTCGCCCTCTATCCACCGGTCCCCTCCATTTCTTTCTATCGAGACGTCGTTTGGGGCCCCTTCTTTCTTCCCCAACCGCCCTCTCGAGGGGGCATACCCTACTACTTCCTTCCATCCATTTCAAACCAGGCACTGGGGCATCCCCTTTCTTCTTTGTCAGGCCGGGGCATCAATCCTCATTTCTTTCTTCATCCTCGACATTCACTTTTCTTCGAAACATTGTTATTTCAACAATATTTCGAAGAGGGGCAAAATGTAGACACCTAAATTTAATCACTTCCATATGATTAAATTTGTTGCATTTACGTCTATCATATTAATATTAATTTATTAAATTAATATTACACCCTTTGTCCCATACCGATAAAGTATTTAATTTAATAATTAATACTTTGTCTTTTTACCCTTATTCCTCTCTAAATTAAATAAATACACTAATTTATTTAATTTAGTCATTCTTCCTCTTTTTGATTTAAAAATCAATTTAAAATTCCTCACTTTCTCTCTCCTTGTCACATCCTCCTACATTTGCCACTTGCCTCTAATCTTCTGTTAATTAGCCTAATCCAATGTTTGCACAACCTTAACCAAAATCATTAGCTAAATTTAGCACCACTTTTTGGTCATTCCTTCCATTTTTCCTTTTTGATGTTAACCCCCTTTCCTATGTGAATTTTTAATTCACATTTATTTGCTCTAGATTCCTCTCCTTTAAATGTGAATTTTTAATTCACATTCCATTCTCCCAAGGCTTCTAGAACCTTGGACTTGTCACAATCTCCACATGTGACCAAGTCCCACCTTTTTGGAGCCCACCTTTTATCCTCTAGATCATCCTATGAGTGTGAATTTTTAATTCACATTTATATCCCCAACCACCTTTCACTTTCCCATGTAGATTTTTGAGGAATTCTAAAATTCCTCAAATGTCCCTTTCACTCCCACTTGGGGACAAGAAATCCCTTTTTGTGGAAATCCTCTCATCCCCTAAGGTGCATGTCTTTTTCCACCTCATGTACTTTTTTGACAACTCATCTCCACCTCATATCCTCTTGTCCACTTCACCCTCCACATGTCAAGATGTGAGGGCTTGTGGGTTCTCAACCCACCATAGCCCTTCATCTTGGCCTTGTTGGAGCAATCTTGACCTTTGAATTCTCTAGAGAATTCAAATTCCTCTATAAATACCCCCTCTTCAAGGGCATTTCCAACACTTTGCATTCTCATAACTACATGCTGTCTATTTGAATCCTTAAGCCTTTTCAATCATTTAGCCATCTTTGCTCATCATCTTGCATATTGAATCTTGCATTTAGACATTCAAACAATCATCTAAGGAGTACACAACCAATCCAAGCAAGGACCAATCAAAGAGGTATCAACCACAAGGGAGGTAAAAATATTTGTGTTTCATTTTATTTGCATTCCTTTTTTCGTTATATCAATCTTTTGGCTAATCTTGAAATTGTCCTTAATTATTTTTGTTATTCATGTTTCTTAATTATTTTGCACACTTAGGCATTAGGAATTCAAGGTATACACACAGCCATTCTCACCTACTCCATAGGGTAGCGTACAAATGGGACAACAAGTGTGATCAGGCCTTCAACAAGATCAAAGAATATTTTCTCACACCTCTAGTGCTTATGCCACAAATCCCAAGAAAGCCTCTAATCCTCTACATATTAGCAACAGCAGCAAATCTCAGTGCTCTCCTAGCTCAGCATAATGAAAATGGAACATAGAGGGCTATCTACTACATTAGTCAGACCATGGTAGGGCATGAGTTGAACTATTCCTTCATTGAAAAAGCTTGTCTAGTAGTGGTGTTTGCCTCACAAAAGTTTAGACACTACATGTTAACACACAAAATCAAACTCATTGCTAAGATCGACCCACTCAAGTATCTACTTTCCAAGGCGGTGCTCACAGGAAGGATGGCCAAGTGGGTCATGATCCTATCAGAATATGACATCAAATACGTGGAACAAAAGGCTATCAAAGGGAAAGCTATTGCAGATCAATTGGCAGAAGCACCAGTGTACTCAAAGAATCCACTAATTTCAGAGTTCCTTGATGAATCCATCTTCAACTTGAACATAGCAGACCACTAGAAGTTGTACTTTGATGGCTTCTACACACAACATGGATCAGGATCTAGGGTATTTTTCATCACTCCATAGGGAGACTGCATACCAAGATCCTACAAGTTGGAATTTCCTTGCACAAACAATATCGCAAAATATGAGGCTCTAACCATAGGACTCAAAATAGTAGTGCAATGGTGTATTATGGCTCTCTAGGTATATGGGGATTCACAACTAATAATCAATCAAGTGAATGATGAATAATAGACTAAGGCTGACAAGCTAACTCCATACAAGAAATTGGTGGAAAGTCTTAAGGATTCCTTCATTGAGATCACATTCAAGCAGATACCTAGAGCAAACAACAGAGCGGCATATGCCATGGCGACAACTGGATCCCTATTGGATATCCCTCGCAATGTCCCAAAGCACGAATTCCTGGTAGAGCAGCTTCTCGTGCCTACATTAGAGGTATCAGAGTCAAAATTCATGTGTGAAATCGTTGGTCCTGGTGATCCTTGGTACCACAACATATACACTTATCTAAGAATAGGAGTCCTCCCAGCTGACATAACCACAAACCTTAAGAAAACCTTTGTCAAGAAAACATCTCGGTTTGTCATCCTAGGAAATACCCTTTACCGTAGGAGCATAGAAGGAACCTCGTTATGCTGCTTAAATGCTAAGGAGGCATTAACTGCCTTAACTGAGGTACATAATGATATTTGTGGTTCACACTCGAGCAGAATGACCTTGGCCAAGAAATTGCTGAGGATAGGGTATTATTGGCCTACTATGGAAAGAGAAGCACATGACTATGTCAAAAGGTGTCTACAATGTCAGCAGCATGGGGACCTCATCCATGCACCAACTCAAGAGCTTCATCCTATTGTCACACCATGGCCCTTTTCATAGTGGGGGCTTGATCTTGTTGGAAAAATCACTCCCACCTCATCCAGTGGCCACAAGTTTATCATTATTGCCACTAAGTACTTCACAAAGGGGGTGGAAGCCATACCAATGACATACATAACTGGAAAGTAGATATCTAAGTTCATCCTCAACTACCTAATATGTCGCTACGGTGTCCCACAAGCCATTATCTCAAATAATGGGACACCATTCAAGAATTAGGATGTTCATGACCTATGTGACAAATTAAAAATCCAACATCACTTTTCCATCCTTCTCCTCACAAGACGTGGACAGTGAAGCCACCAATAAAACCATTCTGAAAATCCTCAAAAACATAATCAACGACACAGGTCATGACTAGCATTTGTAGCTAAATCCTTCCCTCTGGGCCTATCAAACTAGCATCCGTACACCAACAGGTGCCACCCCATTTTCCCTGGTCTATGGATCAAAAGCAATATTACCCACCGAGATCGAGCTCCCATCATTGAGAATATCACTATAGAACATCATCATGGATGAAGTATACTGAGTATCAAGACTGAATGAGCTAGAGCTACTGGATGAGTGGTGTATGGATACTTTAAATCATTTGCAAGTCTATCGGAATTGACTCAAGCGGAGCTATAACAAGAAGATCAGGAGTCGGACACTCCAAGTTGGAGAACTTGTGCTAAAAGAGAATCAAAAGAATGTCCCAAATTAAAACGACAAAGGTAAATTTGAACCCAACTAGTTATGACCATTTGTCATCACAATGAGATATAACTCAGGGGTATATCAGCTATCAACACCCAAAGGGGAACCTCTGCAAGAGCCCATGAACAACTCCCATCTCAAAAAGTTTTATGCCTAAGCTTGCAAGGTATAAAACCCAAAAAATTAAAAAAATAGAAAATGTCCTGAAAAATGGTTACTTTGATGAAAACTTGGTAAACAGGCATCATGGTGACAACAAAAAAATCAAAAAAGAAAAAAATCCAAAAAAGTCAGAAAAAGGATTAAAAAATAGTAAAGAGAAAAAATCGTCCTCTGGTGAAAACCACTTTGGTGGCGCTTTAGGCAAGTACCTTGGTGAAAACCTAGAAAACATGTGTCTTATGTAAATAAGCACTTTCCATCCACTAGGATCTTCACGACTTATTCTGCATCATCCATCCATCGCATCCCATATCTCCATCCATCACCCATCCATTCGGCATCTGCATCATAGCTTGGTCCTGTGTTCGTGTCATGATCCCTCCTAGTACTACTCGGCCCATTCTCAAGGTCAAATTGTCCTGCCTTTATCAGAGTAGTCTATTGCATCACGTTGTGGGCATGCTCTCATCGGATTGGATTTGTGTATGTTCCTGAGATCCCTAAATCAAAAAATTTGAAAACATCGAAAAAAAAATCCAAAAACATCCAAAAATCCAAAAATCCAAAAACATCAAAAAATCCAAAACATTGGAAAATAAAAAAATCCAAAAACATTAGAACATCACAAAATCCTAAAAACATTCAAAACATGTCAAAATCCAAAAATAGGTCAAAAAGTGAAAAAAAGAGTCGTCTTGTCGAACTATGGGTCTCTGAGCCTTGAACGTGGGCAAGGTTGATCTTTGATCATCCCCCGAGACACTTAGGTCAGTCCTTTAAGAGTTTGTCATAATAAATTGGCAGTCCATTTGTTCGTATCTCATCAATAATTGAGTTTGTGTCAGTCGAACTGCATGGTCTCTACATGTATAATGTAGGTAACGCTAATCTATTGATTAGCCCTCGAGGCCCCTAGGATAGGTCTTTAGGTTAGGTCTTGGTCAAAATATCAGAAAACCCCAAAACAGTTGAAAATTTGAAAATCAAAATATTTGTAAAATCTTGAAAAATACCAAAAACAAGCTCAAAACATTTCAAAAAGATCAAAAACATCCAAATATTTGAAAAAATCCATTTGCCTCATCTTGCTTTCACGTGCAATAAACATCACTTATAATAAACAATCGTCATCCTCAACCTTTGGTAAAACAGTCGGAAACAAGTCTAGTAGATCAAAAGTGAAAACTTAAACGTCAGAGTCTCAAGTCTAGGTCAATAAGTAAACAAGTTGGTCAACTCTTTATGTGAATAGCCTATCATCCAATCAGTCCCATATCAAATCATCTGATATTGTCATGTTCTAGGATACATCCTTCCTACAATGGACATCAACATCAGGCATCATTGTAGTTTAGTCTTGGCTAGCGGTATTGAAGAACATTAACTTATTTGTTTACTTTATCTTTATCTTGTTAAATTTATCTTATTGCGCTCATTCCAAGGACCTCTCGATGATATCCAAACGAAAGAATTTAGAGAAATAGGAATGGGGAAACAATCATTATCTTCTTATCTGTTGTTTTTGTTGTATCTTCTTGTAATATAACTTGATTATGTGCGCTTTGCTTGGTTTGTAGGGAAGGTGTTTTAGGTAGGAAGGCTTACTTTTCTATGTTTTGGTTCGAGATGTTTGAAATATCTGAACTGCATTTTGAATAAAGTTTCATATGTCAGGTGTGAATAGGAATACTCCTATTTGATTGTCGAGTCAAAGTCCATCACACTAGGTACAACGCCATCTTGGTTCTTAATACCTTGATGCATCATGCCTATGTGTGTTATCAAACATAAGATAATTGGCCCTTTAAAAATCTCAACTCCTCGACAAATTATCATTATCATCATCATCTCTCATCATCTCGCGTCTTATTGGAATCTCTTGCTTTCCTCTATCCTCTTTCACGCTAACATGGTACCATGACAGTTAATCACAAATCATTATTGTCATTGCACTCATCCTGCATCCAAAAACTGCCAACATATTGCATATCATATAGGAAATATTAAATCATATCACATGCATTGCATTTCCATAATATAGATTTGTTATTCAAAGCATTTCATCATTTGTACATTTGCATTCATTTGCATTATCATATTCATAAATCATATAAAACATCAGTTGCATTCATCATATCATATCATCATCATAATATCCATCGACCATACATAAGCATCATATAAATACATCACCATATAATGCATGAGAAAAGATAAGAAAAAAAGATTGCATTTCATCCATTAGGGGCATAATATAGATCTATTAGTCGCATAATCATTGCATTTTTGCATCATCATATCATAACAAAAAAGATATCGAAAAAGAAAGCATCTCATCTCATTTGCATCATCACATAAAACATAATGCACATAATCATTGCATCACATCATAAAGTCACACACCACATAACATCATCATATAAGCATCATATAGTATCATCATCATAGAATCATAACATAGAACATCATTGCATCACATTGCACAACATATAGAAATAAGATCCATCCATAAAGCATAAAGAAGAATAGGGCATATCATATCGGATAAGTATCATCTCATATATCATCAAAATAAATATACTGTCATGGTACAAAAGAATCGGATCAAGTGTGTATCAAATATACAAGTACAAAGGCCCATTGGGCTATCAAAAAATGAGCCCATGGGGCACAAAAAATAATTCTGACTCTAAATCAAAATAAGGGCTAGCCCTACTGGTTGTTGCCCTCACCACCTGCTCTCTCCCTGAGATCCTTTGCGGATCTGTGGCCTGTCCTCTATGAAAAATCTGGTACTCGAGCTGCCCTCGACACAGCCTTATATTAGTGCATCTTGTAGTAATCAACCTCCTAAATGGCCTCCTTGTATAAATGAAGTGGCATCATGCTCTGAGAGGAGGATGTAGACATACTCTCTATCTGCTATCGTTTTCCCATCTCTGTCACTGCTTGCAACTTTGCAGCCTGTCTCTGCTGGACCGCCTGGTCTCGCTTTGCTTGCAACTAATCCCTCTCAGCTGTTAATGCTTGAAGCTGAATAATCTGGCCATCTCTAGGGTTTGGCTGTGGCCTTGGCTGCACGAGTGGCTGATCTTGATCCCCATCTATGGGCGATGTCAGAACCCTATGTTGGTACTTGTCCTGTCGTCCCTGGTCCTGATCCTGCCTAGGGACATCTTATCTCTACTCGCCCACATGTGGGTCTGGGAGTGGCTGATCCTATGGCCCCCTATCTTGATCTGGTTGATGTGGTGGTCCTCCCCCTCCTCAGCCCCTATCTCCATCCCCTCGGCCCTGTCCTGCTCCCTAGCCTTTGGCTCCGTGTCGGGCAGATGGTGTCCTTGACACTCTAAATCGAAGAGGCAGCCTGAACCAATCCTTGTATGCCTGCGTGGTGCTTGCATCTCCCTGACCCTGATCATATGGCCATGCCCTGGCCACCAACTGCATAAAACTCTACATTGCCTCATGTGTAGGTATATAACGGTCCCAAGAGCTCTGGCTCGTCATCCGTGCAAAAATGGCCACATACTAATCATCTGGCCTATTCTGTGGCTCATTGAGCTATCTCTAAACCCTATATGGCAGGTACATCTTGAGCATCGTGTGCTCCCTACCCTACATCAATCTGTCCTAGCGGGCGAAGAAAATTTGTTGTACATCATCATACCATGCGGTCCATCCAAGATATGGCTGCTAGGTAAACACCTGCATATCGTCCAAAACTCTCCTCCAATGAGGAATCCTGTGTTGTCCTGTGTGGGTGAAAGAAACACCTCCTCTGTATTGCTAGAAATATGGGTCATCTGGCTCCATAGTAATAGGAACAACTCTCAGACAAAGCACGATGATGTTCTCCCAAGCCTAGATGTGAAGCAGTGTGACCCCAGTCCCAAGAGCTCAACCGTCTAGGTACGCAAACTCGTACAAATCTCTGTACAGTGAGGCTAGAAGAATTGGCCCCCACAAAAAACATGTTCATCATCGAACCATGTGCTCCCAAGCGAGCCCCCATCTAGGACTGAAGTATCGATCTCGCTGATTTGGTGCAACGAGACTTGATATGATAGTTGCAATAACAAGACAAAAGGGTGACACAGAGAGCCTATAACACTCTAACTCAATCTGACCCTCATAGAAAACAATCTCATCGAGGCCCATAATATCATAACAGGCCTCCCTCCTGGCATCCACGTCATATATCATGCGCTCTCCATGGATGGGCAATATGTGGATCCGCCACACATCCTCTAGTGTGATTGTCGCCTCACCTATCAGGAGGTGGAAGGAGGATGCCTCGCTGTGCCATCTCTTAGTGAGTGTTGTCAACATACCCAAGTGTGTTTGATGGGCGAAGCATAAGTAATGTACCAAAGTCCCATCCACCTTAGGTACTCCTGATGTCGATCGGGAAAATCATCCAAAATGTTGAAGAGATCTCGAGACCTGTGCTCGCATGAATATAGTATCATCATCTCCTCTTGCATTAGGAAAGCCACTGTGTTAAAAATCATAAAAAATCATGATCCTAATTTGTCTCAGCATACTCCAGGCAACCTCAGCATCACTATTTGTGAGTGTGGTGTAGTTTGCAAACTCCAATCTGCGCCACTAGGAGTCTTTGAACCTCAAACTCCACCGCGACGTCACAGTTTAGACATGAGGCCCAGTTAACCTAAACCCTAATTTGCAAAAAGCACCGTCACGATACACTTTACATATGCGGCTGTGTTTGGAATTTAAACCCTAATTCCAAACTATGCTGCAACGTCAGTACACGTGACTGCGGTGTAGTTTGAGGCCACATGGCGCCAAAAGAGAGTTTGGAGCAGTGCAATACAAGACCACTCATAAAAACTAAGTTTCCTAGCCTAATAAATGAGCACAAATGTCAAAAAATGAGGTCGGGTCAAGTTGACTCACTAGTGGTCCAATGCCAGGTAGCCTCTAGTGTGTGTGTACTCTATCCAAGATGTGCCAGGGAAGTTGTCGTTGTGCCATCTCGTGAAGGTGTCAGAGCTCAAAGTTGCAAAATATTTGAAAGCTGAATGTGAAAATGAATTGGAAGTGACCCCTTAAGGCCTATTTAAGCTTAAAAATTAGGGTTTTTGACCTTGTTTATCCATCCAACTAGGGTCTTTGACCCCCAATCCCATTTATGCTCAACCAAGGGCTGTTTTGCACTGTTTTTTGTGTTTTATCTCTTTTTTTTGGTATCCTAGAGCCTTTTTGGACCTATCGAACACCTTGTCCTCTTTTTTCACGATATCACCCAAAAAGTTGGAATTTTCATCTGATCTCTTGAGAGGGAAGTATATCGACATGTTCTCTCTCACTGGGGCGGCAGTGGGGCAAATTTTGAAATTGATTTTTTTTGACTTTCGACCGAGATGGTTTATTCTTTGAACCAATGCAATGAGTACTTTGCATCAAAAAGGGGAAAAATGTAGACATGGAAAATGTACTGACACGCTTGATCCTGATTACTAACACCACTTCATCCTGAATCATCCCTTTGTCTAAACTATTTAATCGAATAGCCCTTATTTGATTAAATTCATCAATTATCCTCTCTTAATTAGTTGAATCATTATTTATCTGATTACGTCTTTCTCTTTTGTTAATTAAATTATTCAATCTGATTTAATTAACCCTAAGTCTCTATTTAATTAAATAATTCATTTTATTTAATTAAATCTCTAAGGTCAGGCCCATGTGTCATTTGTGGGGGTCGTTCTGCCAGCATGGCTAGTTCGGCACATGGGCTTACACGGTGGCAGAAGGGACGAATGATGTCATGTTCCATGACAAAAGCCTCATTTGGCAAAGCGCCGCCAAAGATATGTTTCAAAATTGGCTTCAATTCACATGAGGGAGAGGCTTAAGTGGGCATCAGAAAAATGCATTCCCCTGCGAGAGACAACATTAAGGTGGGCGGAGTGACAAATTCAAGTAAGCTTGGATCGAACAAATATACAATGTGCTTACACTTGGATTGCCTCATACTCCCTTACAACGGTAGAGTGGAGGTAGGTACTGAAGGAATTGATGGAAAGAGTTGGCTCTAGCTCGACCTCTGAGGGAGTGCAGTTATTTATAGTCGATGTATTTGGTTTTTTTAGCACATAAAAATGGAGACCCCCATTAAACTACAGAGTAGGAAGTCAAAGGAAACCTTCACTGGGTTCATTTTGGACTAGAGACTGAAAAATGTGTGCCAGAATAAGGATATTTTATGTTTGGAGGCTGTCTGAATGGTGCTAGGGAGGAAGTTTTGCTTCTCCAAGAACAAGACAAAGGCGAATTCAGACATTTCTTCATGGTTTATGGCTTCGTTGTTGGATCTGAATCTGCCCAAAGTCTGGTGTTTGGTGCTTCTCAAAATGGTGTTTAAAGTTGCTATTCTGGAGGAAGACTTGAGTGTGGTGGCGGTTGCGGGCCTGGTGTGGGAATACCATTTCCAGATGACATAATGATGATGTTCCAGCTGGGTGTTGAAGTGGAGTGGCAATCGTTCATTTTGGACGCAGTGGGTGAGCAGTTGGACCGCCATCACTTCTGGGCTCAGACTGGAGTGGATTCCCTTTGCAAGCGACTAGGCATGGTCGAAGTGGCTAGTTTGCAATGGCTCAGAGACTTTGTGGACTTGGTGGAGTCAATGAAATTCTATGATGAAAATGTGTAAAATGGCATTGTTAATTTGTCTTTTATTTCTGTTGGGGGGTGAGTAGTTGCCTAAGGTAGTCTGTCACAATCTTGAAACCATGGAATCTGGAGACTGGCATGGCCTGGATTCAAACTCTTTTTGTAAATTTTGTTTAAATCTATATATACAGCTAGTCTACGTTTTACTGATAAAAAAATAAAATTAAATCTCTAAGGTCATCTTATTAAATTAAATAAATTAAACCTTATTTGATTTAATCTAACAATCATCCCCTTTAGTTAAATAAATCAAAATATTTATTTAACTAAGTCTAAATCATTTTCCTCTCAACTTTGATTTATTTAAATCTTAAAATATAAGTCAAAATTATCAAATTCTCAAATCACCTAATCTCCTCTCATTTAATCAAATCCTGATTAAATCTAATCTTAATCCATGTCCCATCCTCTAGCTTTTTCCACTTGCACATGAAAATACATTTAATTCATTTATTAAATCTCTATTTTCTCTCAACTTGGCATCTTTAAAGAATATTCTTCCAAATTTGAAAATGCTTCCAAGTGGACTTTGTCCTTCCAACAAGACATTTATGTCATCTTACAAGTCCTTTGGCCTTGAGCCAAGTGGCCATAACTCCATTTGACTCTCCCTCCACCTTGTCGTTTCACTATTTTCAAATTCCACCTAATTGCATTTATGGGCACAATCATCAAAATGTGCACATCCTTTGCCCATTCACATCATGACAAGTGGAACTTGGCCATTGGTTGAAAGTTAGTCCCACATTGCTTCATTTTGGACATTCTTCCATCTTGTCTTTCTATAAATAGAAGGTTTCTCTCCTCATTTTGATTATCTACAAGAATCTACAAGCATCCACAAGCATCCACAAGCATCCATAATTTGAGCAAGTTTACCATACTCAATTTTATCCTCAAGCATATCTCTTCTCATCAATTTTATCAAAGTATTAGCTAGGTTATGCAGATTTTTCATCATGGAGCTCAAGTGAATATTCAACAAAGTGGATCAATCTTCATCACTCATCAACATTGCATCATAGGAGTTGGGAAAGCGCCAATTTTCACATCAAATTGGCACCAATTCCCCCATGGGATCAAGAGTTTGCTTGCTTAATTAGGATTTCATTGCTTTCTCATTTTTTTCTTCAATTTTATTTCCTATTTTGAGCATTGCTAATGGATTTCATGGGGAATCTTGATTCTTACTTGCATTGGATCTAATAAGATGTTTGTTTCTTGTGTTTTGCAGGTATTAGGATTGGGGTTCTACAATACTCATAAGATTGGATGAAGAATTCTTTGATAAACTCTTCCAATGTCCTAGTATTGATACATATGTTGACCTCACCATAGAGCAATTATAGGTTCATTATGACAACAGTCCAGAGAAGTGTAAAAAGGCTATCAATAAAAGGTGGCTCAATAATCCTAGGCCAAGTATATCTAGATGGCCTAAGAACATTCCTCGCAGTGATTTCATTAAGGAGGTAAATGACTTGATTACTCTTCTTAGTATGATTAAGGGATTGCCCTTCCTCCACTTTTCAAGAATGGATGTATCTTTATATTCATGTCATAAGGAATAAGCAACAACAAATCTTTTGGGGAAAGCAAATAAGTGGCACTATTCATGATCAACTTTCTAAGGTTAATACCTCATTGAAGTTCTACATGACTTCATACCTAGTCTATGTTGTTGCTTCTATGTAAGAATTTCTAGGGTTGTTGTCAGAAGGTGACAAAAGGAAAGTTCTCATTTATCAATATTACTCTCAATTGACCCTAAAGAAAAGTATCCAAAATTTTAAGAGGGTCAATGATACCTCCTTCACTTTACACCTATGTATGTTTGATAGAGAACTCAAGAAGAGAAGAGTATCAGATGAGGCAGAGGAGCTTGTTAATAAGTTTGGTTGTATGTTCCTACAATTTCCTACTTTCACATATATCTGAGTGGGATGTTTTTATGGATACCTATATATGCTTCCCAAGTATTCGAGTGACAAGATTATACTCATGGATCTATGTAGTCAAATCATGGTTGTTCACAATAGGCAACCTAAATCACACAAGCCTAGATTCAAGTTTCCTTTGACAATCGATAGGTACTCCATCACTAGATCTCCCAGGGCCAAGGCTATGGGAATAGAGATGTAGTGGGTTACAATGAATAAATACATAATGGGGCTTGATTTTGATTATAGAGGAATGAAGGATAGGCTCAGAAAGAGCTACACTCATGTGCATAGAGTTGAATATTTATGGGCAGGTTACAGGACATATGAAGATATAAGGAAGCTTGACTATTATCAAATTACCTTAGATCATATTGTAAACTTGAACCTAGCTAACATTCCTAAAGATATGGAAGATGATGAGAACATCCTTGATCCTATTTATGAAGGAAATCACACTGCTGAGACCCCTCTTCCTCCCATCTAGTGGTCCAAAAAGGAGATGATCTCCATTAGAGAAAGATTCCAACAATTTCTAGCTAACACAAATGTTTGGTTACAGGAGAAGGGAATAAAATTGAAATATTTTATACTGGATTTGAAGAAGAAGAAACTAAAGGGCCTACTAAAAATAAGGTCGAGTCAAGAATAAAGAATAAAAATGATGCACCAAGTACCAGTGAGGCTCCCAAGTTTATTTTCATAATGAAAGGGGATAAGAGAAAGGAGACAAAAGGGCCATCTACTCTAACTGAAGAATGAGGAGACAAAAATCTAGATAAAGAAACTCAAGAGTCTCCAGTCCCTTCACCACATGAGTCTGCTCTTGAAGATTCACCCATTACAACTACATTGCCTAGTCCTACTCCCCCTGCTGTTACAAGTGAAAAGCCTCAACCTATTGCTATCACCATTTTTGTTGCTCCTACCATATCTATTTAATCAATTCATTCACCCCCGACCTCTGAGTCCATTTTAGAGAGTCCTCATAATAACTTTGAAAATATTTTTGGCTCTTCATCTTCTTTCCCTAGTTTATCTTCTCCTATTTTTGATGTGAATACACAATTTGAGTTTGATAAATTTATATCTAAGTCTGCACAAAATGTGCTTGATGTGGAAATTCCAGCTGCAGTTTTAATTCATACTCCACCACTTGTGACTACCATTGTTATGAGTACAACTCCATCAACACAAACCATGGTGGTAGGTCCTAAAATAGGTTCTTCTCATCTTCCCCCCTTGGTTGGCTTCTCTAACACCAATAAGGAAGAAGCAATCCGTCTCTCCCGACGACTTTGAATTTGGTTAGTTGGTGCCTGTAAAAACCAAGTCAACAAAGAAAGCTAAAAATATTTCAAGGGTGTTGGTTGAAAAATCAAGTTACAAGTATGCCGAGGTAGCACAACCTCCTCCTAACAAAACTGCATAAGAATTTGATCTTTCAGAATATTCTATCACCATGATAGAGTTGGGAAAAAGGACGCATGAGAGTGTGAAGAAAGATGCACAAGCAACATTGGCTTCCTTAATTGAGAAATATGATCAGGATAAGATTGCCAAAGATCAATTGAAAGCCAGGGTTGAACAAATCACTTCAATGCTCTAGAAGATAACCCAATCCTTTGAGTCAGTTGTGCATGTTGCTACAAGTATAAATGATCCTTCTATTCAAAAGGTTGAGAGGACACATGCATAGGGAAGAGCAATCACTCAATGGATTGATAGGATATTGGCCCAAGGTACACAATTGCTAAAATATTCTGTTGAAAGGCTAGTAATATGGAGAATGTGAAGGCATA
>VDFB02216494.1:0-22063 GCA_007258455.2 Sequoia sempervirens
AGAATCAGCCGTTGGTAATGATGTGGACCCTATCATACAATAAAAGCTTTGAACATGTCTTAGATGACCACAAGATTTTACTCAAAGATTAACGGATTGGTACACATGTTTATGATTGTGTTATTTTGTTAAATTAAGTTTAAAATCATGTTTTGTTATCAAGAGTCGTGTCTTTTGGTTTGAAGCTTGTTGCCTCTTATGTATATAAGAGAGACCAGGACCAAAAGAAGGATATAGGAGAAGATAGTAGGTGATTATGGATAGATAGAGAACATAAAGCTTCCATAATGTTTCCATTTCAAAAGACTATGTTGCAGATATAATTTTGAGGAAATCAATGAAGGATCTCTGATTTTGTGGCTTTATATTGGTATCAATTGTTTGTTGAAAATATTCAATTATCTAGTTGTCTCCAGTTTAGTATTTCCTTATTATTTAAATTGGTATATCAAGTATATATTCAATTTATCAATGCACATTTGATGCTTGATGGAGGAGCATCTATTTTCCTTAGACATGTAAAATTTGTCATGTTGCACTATATTTAGCAATTTTGCAAAAGTTGACAAAAATGACCTGCAACAACTTTTGATAGTTTGCAATTTTACAACTTTTTTGCAACTTTGTCTCTTTTACCCAATTGACTCTAAAATCATCCTAATTCATAGTGAATGGTCTCACAAGACCTAATTAACATAAAATGACCTCCTCAAATGCTAAAATGACCTACTAAGATTCAATAGCCTTCAAATTTGATAATGGAAGCTTAGGTGCTCCTGCAACAACATGTATGCTATATGTGGGATCATAGACAAGGCAGTTGAAGTGTTCAAAAAAATGCCTCAAAGAAATGTGGTCTCATGGACTACAATAATTGCATGATATACACAAATTAGATTAGTTGAAAAGGCTTTAGAAACTTTAAAGCAAATGCAATTTGCAGGTTGTTCCAAAACAACCTATGGTGAATTTGGGATATGTTTTAGAAGTCATTAAAGGGTATTTGAAAATGGTTTTATATCTTGTATACAGTGCTTTAGGATTGAAGGAATTGATAGATTGAAGTCTCTTTTTTGTGAAATTTGTCTAAGTGAGGTTGAATGGTGCTCCCGATTGCTATCAGGCTCCATGTTGGAGATTCCCATGTTAACAATAGAGACCTTTTTGGAAGATCAATATATGGATATTGAACCCACCATGCCGGTCTACCAAGATTATGGGACTATTATCCAATCATAAAAGAAAAAAGATCAAATCACATAAATGAAATATAACCTTGACCTATAACAAGTCAATGAAAGAATATAATAGAAAGGTGAAGGTAGAGGCAAAGTTCTTGACCTTCACATAAATTTGATGAACCAATTTTCCATTAACGTAACTCAAGAACTCAACCAAGGTAGCAAAGAATTACAAATCCAATGGGGACAAGGAACCAATGCTTTGGAAAAGGATTTAGCCAACCACATAATAGGTGGGAGCACATTTTACTAGATAAAGCTTATGCAAAATAAGGTGGGGGCAGTCAGTTCCATTTTCTGTAATGTGGTAAGAGTCATACAGGTAGCGCTATGTCAGGCTGGGGAACTCTTCTTGGAGGTTCTAAATGATTTGCCTCTTTTTTATAAGATTGTGTTAGCAGTGCCACCTGGATCACAATTGTTTGGTGGGATTCCAAACCCAGATAGTGAGGTGTAGTTGTGGAAATCTCATAGAGAGAAGCTACAAGCTACCATGATGATTTTGTTGAGTGAATTTATATCAAAGTATTGCTTAGCATGGCTTGGGACATGTGTAGGTGATATTATCTCTACAGATAGGCTTGGGGGAAAGTATTTGCTTGATCTTGTGAAAGGTGGCAAGGAACTTGCAGAGAACGAGACATTGATCAGAGAAACATTGGACAATCTAGATGCATTTGAAGGGAGATTGGAGTGGCTAAAAATGGTTTTTTGTTCAAATATTGAGTTTCCATGCCAATGCGTGTGTGAGACTGTTTTTAAGCACTCAAAGAGTCTATGGGATGAACTTTTTGAAAGCCTATTTTTTAGTAGGATGAAACAAATAATAGTTGATGGATTTGCAGATTTGTGTGAGAGAGTTAAGATTGGTAAATTCCTTGAAGGTACATCTTTGGCAAGTTACAAAGATGTTGAAACCCATTTGCACAAATTAATTACTAGTGAGGGCTAGCTTGTCAAGAGAGGGGACCCAAAAAGTGTTAGTTTACCTGGGTTGAGTTTTAGATTTATGATGACAAATGATGAAGACTGGTTTGGTCGCCTTAATGGTTATTTTGGAACTGAGGTTAGTCAAATAAAAGATACCATAGATGAGAGGTCCAAGAATATTCTAGAAGACCTCCTAAGTTTTCTTCATGCACATAAATCTCCTTCAAGGATAAATGATTTAGCACCTTATTTGCAAGATCAATGCTTCCATTTTATCTCAAAATTGATTGTTGAGATTGAAGACCATCTTGCACATCTTTCAAAAGCTCTCTATCAAGAAATGAAAAATGAGGAGATGCCAAAAAAAATGAACAAGGAGACACTAGAACCGACAGTTATAGTGGAAAGGGCACTTTTCTTAGGAAGGCTTTTAGTTGCTCTCCGTTTTCATTCAACTTCCCTTCCACTAGTTCTTGGCTCGTCTCAGCTCTAGTTTGTCGAGAACAAAACTTCATTTTGAGGGAAAGGATCTTCGACTCTGAGACATTCCAATATTGATTTTGATTACCCTCTTCTAGACAGTTTTGGAAGACAAATACTAATGAGAGGGGTTGGTTTGAAGCCTGAATCATAAGATAAAAATAATAGCACCAAATTGAATAAAGTGAGAAGAACTATCCAAAATCTTTGGATTAGAGCTCATAGCATGTGGATATTGTGGATAACTAAAGAGATTTCAGGAATTCTCACAAGAGATCTAAGGGAGGATGATTCTTTATCCATGACAACTCCTTTGAAGGCTTGTATTCTCATTTGCATTGCATATTTTGTTTGTTGTGGCTTATGGAGTTAGTTTCATTTCCATGATTCATCTAATCACTGATATCTTCTTGCAGTTTTCATGAGATTTCTTCTAGTTCTGATTTAAGTCATCATGGTTTATATTTGGATATATTAATAACCGAATGAGAATAAAGCATCTAGAGTAAAGAGCTACATTTGATTCTTTCAATCACTTCAAACTCTTTATTTCCCAATAAATGGAAAAGACTAACATGCGCCCTTTCAACCCTTCTAGTCCATATTAATCATGGAGTTGTAATCTGTAAGTATGCAAAAAAGTATGAAAGGGGAGCCAAAAAGTTAGATATTTTCATAGGGCCTATGAATTATCTCTTGTTGTTTTTATATGAAAATATTGCTATTTTTTTTTGATTTATAATATCTATTGGTGCCATTTGGGAACTCCTATTTTTTGGGAATTCAGTAAGAGTTCTCAAACAAAGTAGGATGACATCTACTGTACAACTGAACATTTAAATGGAATTTGAAGCATGCTTTTATTTAATTTTGAATTTGATTCCTTAAGACAATCTCATAAAATTCCCTTTTCTGATTGTATATCAAACTGCCTACTACTTCTTTTCTTTTACTATTGCAAGTCACAATTTTAATGTTGTATGCTTGCTTCGTCTCTTGTAGTTTTTTGTTCCATGATTTCAAGGCTTACCATTTATTAGTCTATGATTTGTAGGGTTGGGAAGAAACTGAATTGAAACAAGAACATGAGGGTGGAGGTCAACTACAACTAAGGTTTGCAAATTCCTTGCAACCATAGTTACATCTCTGGCAAGTTACAAAGATGTTGAAAACCAAATCATGATGATCAGAAAAGAAATCCCAATCTTCTAAGTACACTTGTCTTCATGTTGGGCCATTTTAAACAAGATTTGATTGAGTTTGAAACACCCATTCAACTCTATTTGGTTTTGTTACATATTTTTCGCCTCAGCTCAAATGGAGGAGTTGGCTGACTTTTATTTAACATTAAGTGGAATTGCAGTGTCATGTTTGAATGCTGTTTCACATCATTATCATTATGCATTGAATATCAGTTATGCATTTTAGTGAGGTGGAATTGCAGAGTGCCATTCAGAAGTTGTAGATTTAAAAGAAAGACAAATTTGAGTACATGTGCAAAATAGCATTTCAGATGTTTTTATTCATTTCAAAAAAGAACTCATATTTTTACAAGGCTTCATTTGATTTCACAATCAGAATAGTATTACAACATTGCATAAAATGCATTTTCTTTTCAAATGAAAAGCAAAATTGAAATCAAATATCCACACAAGCCGTGGATGTAACTGTGACTGTGACAACACATTTCTAATAACACGTTGCACTACTGAAGATGCAAAAGGAAAAACACATAAGTGGCAACATAGTCATCATTGCTCGATTATCGACGCTTGATGTTGAATGGTGCACCTCGTCATCTCGAGGTTCGTCGACCTGTAAGAGGAAAAGAGGGGTGTCAGTGGCTCCGACTATGATGTAACCTCTATGATGCACCGACAATAGTACATCATACTATTAGCAATGCATTGAAACAATCAATCAAATGCAGTATGAAAGAAGTGAGCTGAAGGAGAACTATCAACATCATAATCAACATGTTCTTTTTTTATGCTAACACTGTTTGTTTCATTGTGCAGGTATAGGTAAAGTGTAAAATTTGAACATTGTTGAAGACCAAGCATGTGGAGAAAAATGGGCTCCCATAAGGGTAGAGCTCGGCATACTGCCCTTATTCATTACAAGTGGGTTGATTAAAATATTACATCATCATATTCATCAAAAGAAATGAGATACAATTGAAAGAGTAAAAGCATAGTTCTCCATCAAGTATGAAACCAAGCTGATACCATTCCTGCTGATCCAACATTTCTTCACGAAGGCTACGGTGAGGCGGTGGAAGTTTAGTTTACTTAAGGAATTTAACAGAATGCATTTGCACCAGAAATTGTTGAATTACTTCATTTTTTGTGCTGATTATAATCATATGTCATATGAGTTTCAATTCATTATTTCTCTTTTGGAAAGTGAACAGGCATACATATGCCTTAATGTTTTGTTCTAATTTTCATCATCAAAGAGAACAGTTTTTTAGAGCAGTTTGTGCAGTGAAATATAAAAATGCATGAAGAGTACCATGTTGCTCATAAGAACAGACACAGATAGTGCATTTGAGTATTAAATGATTCTGAGTTACTAGTTAGATATGAACTAGTGAGTAAAGGAGATGGTACTGATGCAATGTCGTAGTCCAAGAGCAAAAAGGTAAAGTCTCTACAGAATTCAAATGTAGAAAATGAAAGTTGTTGTGTTAGAGTTTAGTACTGGTTATTAGGAGCTACAACAAAGACAATGAATTCATTCTGGTTGGGATGGCGCCTCAGACGGGTTCGTGTATCTATGATTAGAAGAGGACATCGATCAAATGTGATATAATTTCATTTTGTTTTTAGTGAGATACAAGCGTCAAGAAAGAAATCACTTGTAATAGGTCAAGCCATGAATTAGATACAACAAATGTGCAGGATTGTGATCATTTTCAGATTACTCAATCAAAGTCTTGACAGAATAGTGAGGTAAAGTTTCTGTCATATCTACAAGATGAGCACATAATACAGTAGGGGACCATAATGGAATTTTCAGTTTTGAGCTTCATATGTATATGAGGTTCCAAAATGTGCATTCAACACAGATCTTTTAGATTCTTAGTACCTGGAGAGTACTCTCAGAATGAGTATTGGATTTTCATTTTAAGGATATTCTATAGCTCTATGTCGATGGCAGTTATGTGATTTGAGCTCAGGTGTTATAACTATCAAAGAGAGCTACAGAAATGTCAAAATGGAATACCTAGTAATATGGGCCAATGAATATAAACAAGCACACAAATTCTTGTTGTTTCATCATGTTCTTGTATACTTCTAAAGGCATATTTAAACAAGCAACAGTGATGCAATGAGTTGCTTTCTTTTGAGACACACAGAATGCAGGGAGGTTAAAATAAAGAAAAATATCCAAGGCATCTTTTGTTTCAGAAGTAGATGCAAAATATCACTGGTTTTCTGAGCCAAAATCCTGGAGGAAATGCAAGAAAATATACAGTTTTAGCACCATTTCAAGCAAGTATGGGAGGTCGAGTTCTATCAGAAATTAAGAATATATGCTTTTGTTTTGAAAATCTCCAAACCCATGATAGTATTTTGTTTCAGAAGTTCAGGATAAGGTTCTGGTTCTGGGTAGAGTTTATATCCATAAATGAATTTACAGTTTCTAATTTTAAATACCCACATGTGGGTTAGCTTCAAAAGTGCAGAAAGAGCAATAATAAAGATTTTCGGTATAGCCTTTTTATGTACAAGAGGTCTCCCCGAAAACACATTGTCTTGGCGACTAGGAAGTGATGAAGAATTTTGGCAAGACACAAGCTCTCTACAAGAGGTCTCCCAGTAGTATGTAGCGGCGGGGTAGAAAGCATCAGGTTTGTTGACACAAGCTCTACAAAGCGATAGAGACTTCGGAAAGGACAAAAAAATGAAATGTCCTTCAATACCCATATGGGTTTTATTTTAAACAGCAGTTTAAATACAAAATATGCAAATCTTTGTACTGATTTGAGCCTCAAAGTAGAAGGAATTAAGTTCTCATATGATTTTCATAATAGCCACAAAAGAGGCGTGGGAGGCGGTGACTACAAGTATGCAGAGATTACGTGATGCTCTCGAGACTTAAGAAAGAAGAAAAATCGCAGTTTAGTTTCCGATTTTTATTTTGAAATGTAGATTCTATTCATAAGAAATATAAATCACGGTTTCGTGGTACAATTGCCATCTTGGTTTGGCTTCAAGTGCAAAGGGGAAGTTATTCTGAGAAATACACCCATATAAGATCTTGATTTGAGAGGCAAAGAATATTCAACAAATCACGAGGCTCAGTTTTAATTGAGAATCTGAAGGAGGGTGATGGAATTTATTAAATTTCTTTAATACCCATGTGCAGAAGTAGTATCAAAAAGACATAATAGTAAGTTTTTTGTTTTGGGTCAAGCCCAAAAGTCAAGAGTTTGTTTCTTATAGTGCTCTTTTGGCACAGCCTGAACATGGCCAGAGGTTCATGAAATAAGGAGAGCTTTTTAGGGTTTCTATAGAACAAAGAGAATTATCGGTTCGTATTTCTGATGGAGCTTCTAGCCACAACTAAAGTTGCAGACGGCTTCCAAATGTAGGGGTTCGAGTTCTCAAAGTGATGGCCGAGCTCTCACAAAAGAATAGAGTGCTACAATGATAGATGTGAACACAGAAAAGCAAAGAAGTGATGACATTAGAGTGTGTTAGCCACGACTTTGAGGCCAGAATGAGCAGAATACGAAGCCATAATGTCTAAGAACACAAAGCTTACCTTTGCACAGTAAAGAACTAGAGCACAAGTTGAAGCTTTCATGGAGTGGACAATAGAGGTCGAGCTCAAACTCGTGATAGCATGGAGAAATCAAGGTAAGCGAAAGTCAGAAATGAATAGGCCGCGCGCTTGGGGTTTTTGATATTTGAAATAATGAAGTAGAAGAGCTATTTTGCCATGTAAGGAGGCTCACCCACTAAAGGAAACTTAGTTATCTGAAGCATGAAGTGGGTTACTGAAGCACACGAGCTCGAATTCAACACCATCATGGCGGCATATTTCTTTCAGACAAAGTTCCTCTCTTCTCAAGTCACGGGTCAAATGAATGATAATTAGGGTTTGACCCTATTTCCTCATGCCTAATTCGAATATCATCATCATCCAGAATGTTCAATTTTGAGCATATGCCAAAATTCAAGGTGGGGTCAAAATTTTAAGTTTATGACTTATGTTTTCCAAAATCTAAGTTTAATATGTTTAGAGGCCGAATTTCTTATGCCTAGGGTTGTATCTAGGGACTTTAGGATTTGAGCTAAAATTATCTTGTGCCTTAGGAAAAATGAGTTGGAGACTTGAGCATCTTAATGTTTTGTTTTATGAGAATACAATGAGATAAGATTTATGAATTCCTTATGCTTAGTGCCATATTTTTAGGGTTTCTCATTTTAATTGGTTTTATGAGAAATCAATGAGAAGTTTTGATAAGAAGATTGTGTAATGTGTTTTTATGATTTTTTTTTGAGAAAAATCAATTATTGTAATGGAGAAATAAGGGTGATTCTTTCTTTTTGCAAAAGATTTCCAATCTTTAAATTGCAAAAAATAAGGCAAATTGTAAAAAATCTGCATCTTGTAAAAGCAGAAGCATAAAAGCAATATTCTATAAGTTGCTTTATGTTTTCTTACTATTTTTAGTAGATCTTTGACTGACTTTTCTTCTTGGTCAAATTTCAGACTTGTCTTGGAGAGATAAGGTGTTTTTGTGCTTTTAAAGCAGATTTAGGCTATTTTTAGAAGCTTGACAGGTTCATCATAAAAGCATTGTGCTTTTTTATGCTTTTAAGCAGTTTTTTGAGTTTGTTTGAAGCCTTTTTTCCTTGAGCTTTTTCTGAGCTCGGATTAGGGTTTCCTTCAAAGTTCTTTTGATAGATTTATTCTTTCAACTCTCCAGTCTCAGCAGTTCAGTTCAGAGTTTCTTGCCCTTACTCATTTTGGGGAGCTTGTAAACCTTTTGATACTCAGTTTGGACAGATTGACACTCTTCCAATTTTAATAGAGCAACAAATTTCTCCTTCTTATTTTTCTGTCTCAAATTTTGTAATGGCAATCTGATATACTTGTGTTTTCAAATTGGAATCCTTTTATGTCTTGCTGTTATAGGTTGTGTTTCAAAATTACATGTTTCAGATTGCATGTTGTATTTGTTTTCCAGATCTTCATGCAAATCACTGATGGGATATGTGCCAATGAGATTGTGAGGATTACTGCAATAGAGAAGTTGTTATGAGTGGTTAGGTCTGAATTCTTAAGTTTGGTGAATCATCTTTTAGAAATAGGTTTTTATGATCAGTTATTCTCCATCCCTTTCCTCATAAGCTGTTTTAGAATAGAATTCATCATTCGGAGAACCAGCTCACTCTGGAGATTCCTCTTTCGTGTAGATCACCCACATCTGAAAGAGGTTTCCATGTTTCAATAGTTTGATGAATACTGCATTCAGCAGGGTGCAAAACTATTGATAACAATTTTTGGCACGCCCGATGGGACATTAAAAGAAACTTTTAGAGAATATGTAATATTTCAATTTGTTGTTTGGTGTATGCAGCAAATTTTTACAGCCTTCTGGAGGCTTTCAATATACCTGACGACTCTGGTTCTGTTTTCTGCATGCTAGTACAGCCCACGCATGAGAAATATTCAAACAATATCAAGTTCAAAACCTTTCAAGTATCAAGAGTTGTCCCCATCACGAAGGAGAGGCAAGACAACAAGAAGGCTTTTTGAAGCCCCTACAAGATCAAAGTCGATGCCTCCCAGTTTTGGTCCTCTAGTTCTGTCACCTGGTGTACCAGTACCAATCTCGCAAGTATCACCAATGGCAGCACCACCGAGGTAGCATTCGTTCACACCCTTTAATGGAGGTAGTCCATTAGATATTTCCCAACATGATATTCCGTTTGCAGCCCTTTGAGGACTACCATATTTCACCAGAGAAGACTACACCACACTAGTTGAACACATCCGTGATGTAGCCACATTATGTTCAATACATAATATTACTCAAGAGAACGTTGCTCTAAGGCTGCTAGCTGCTTCACTCAAGGGAAAAGCGCTACAGTGGTTTAGAGGTCTCGTTGCAAATTCAATCAAAACATGGGATGCTCTAGGTAGTGGTCTATACCAGCACTTTGTGGATAAATCTGACAACTTATCTTTGTTAGAGCAGTTGAGTACCATTCAAAGGGTGCCGCACGAACACTTGGCGGATTTCAACTACAGATTTCAGAGGACTTGGGATAGAATCCCGGCAGCGGTAAAACCCTTACCGACACATGCATTTTTGTTTTATCTAAAGGCTTTGAATAGTAAGATTGCAGTCATGACTCAGTCTATGGGTGGTTTAACACTTCCAAATACTTATAACATTGCTATTAATGTTGAAAATTGCCTTATTCAAGCTGGAGACATAGCTCCTAGACCCCCCATGCCCTTGTTTCTAGAAATACAGCCGCCTATTCCTGCTGTTGTACTCACCTTGGCTGTTGTCCCGCCAGTTCCAACAATAGGATATCATAGTACAGTCCAAGAAGTTTGCTGCCCCAGCCTCAAATCTCAAAATGTAGGAGCTAAAAACATATTAAAGATCGTCCAGAACGACCTTGTGACTATTAAGAAACATGTTGGCCAAGAACATAAGCCTTATCAAGCCCCATATCAGAAAAACCAGCAAAATAGGCCTGCTTTCCAAGGTGATTATCAAGCCCAAAGAAGGAATTTTAACCCTCGGCTATTCCAGCCATACAATCTAAACACAGCCAGCACGTCAAAAGAGCTTGTGCCACAAAACAATGTCGCTTAAGATTGTGACTGGTGCTACCCATGCAATCAACCCCACAACCAATCAGCTTGCACCAATGGAGTGAGGAATCAAGCTTTAATGGTGCAAAATATATATGCTACTTCGGAACATGTTGCAGATCAGAATCAAGAACAACAAGATAATTTAGAAGTCGCCTTGCCGAACTGGCAGAGCTCTGAATTCTATGGCATGAATGGCCAAGACCGGCAAGATTCTCCTATTTCAGCTAATACCAGGTCTAAAAAATGAGCTATGGATCTAGGACAGCAAGCTGGAAGTGCACAACAGCAGCCTACTGTTAGTACTCAGCCTGTTTCATCAAAAGTTAACGCTGCCACTCAGCCTAAAATGCAGATTCTGCAAAGGGGGCAGGAAATACCTAACAAGGAGCTGTCAAAAATGCATTCTCAGCCTACGCACAAGCAAAATGAAGCTGTTGTTACAAAAAACCAACAGAAGGTAAATGTTTCATCCTTCAATATCATTAAGCATCTTAAGAAAACTACTGTCAATATGTCGATATTAGATGCTTTGCAGCTTCCAAGACAGAAAAGCTTACTACAGGATGCATTAGTTGAATTGTCTATTTCTGACAACACCAATCAAGGAGTTGCGAAGGTTGTGTTGGCTAATGACTTGGAGGAGAAAAGTGGGCAGAAGGAAAAAGGGGTAAAACCCCCTCCGTTTTACTTAAGTCTGATCATAGGTGATAAAATTGTGCATAATTGTATGGTCGACTCTGGTGCCAATAGTTCAGTCATGCCAAAAAGTTTAGCCGACAAATTAGGTCTTGTTTATGAGCCTAACCCTCAGAAAGGCGTAGTGCAATTAGATGGGTATGTTGTTAAGACTACTGGCATAATAAGAAATTTAGCTCTTACCTTGCATGCATCCCCGAGTTTCGCTATTCACCAAGATATTCATGTTATTGACTTACCGCCGCACTTTGCCATTTGTTTATCATGGGATTTTATAGCCAAGTTGGGTGGGTTTTTGTCTTCCGATTGGTCTCATCTATTTTTTAGAACAAGG
This sequence comes from Sequoia sempervirens, assembly GCA_007258455.2. Taxonomy (NCBI): domain Eukaryota; kingdom Viridiplantae; phylum Streptophyta; class Pinopsida; order Cupressales; family Cupressaceae; genus Sequoia; species Sequoia sempervirens. Next base: position 11,536 of record VDFB02216494.1, read on the forward strand.
TACGGTACGAAAGTGACCATTAAGTCTGAGCCTCTCGCCAAAGACCATATCGAACCATACTCCCCAAGCCCTATAAACACTAATCTATACGCCACCTCTGCAATGGAGGAGCAAACCATGATCTCAGACTATAGCACCTAGGGAGACTACATCAGTCTCGATGAATGGGCAGCCAAAGATCACGAGCTTGATCCATTCCAGAACACAGATGAGGTAGGTTTAGGAGTTTATATGATTCGCAAGTCTGATTGCGACATGCCTAATCTTTGCAAAGAGGATGGACCATCTTTAGGAAAAGATAGTGAGTTGTAGAAACTTTATTTCGATGGTTCGAGGAGCAGTGTTGGTGTCAGAGGTGGAGCTATGCTGATATCACCCGAAGGAGATAAGTATTATTCAGCCTGCAGATTTGCTTTCAGCTGTTCAAATAATACAACTGAGTATGAAGCATTGGTACATGGCCTTGAGTGGGCCCACAAGTGAGGTATTACATGCTTGCAAGTTTATGGAGATTCAGAGCTGATTGTGAATTAGGTCAGAAATTTAAATGTTGCAAAAAATGATTTACTTAAGAAATACAAGCACTGTGTATGGGATTTGATGGAAGATTTTAATGCTTTTAATATTGTGTCAATTCCTCGGAATCAAAATAAGCATGCTGACAGGCTCGCTGCCATAGGAGCCCAGTTTGATATTCCCAAAGAGATTCATAAAATAGAAGCATGTCAATACGTGAAGATAGTGGTCAGACCTTCTGTACCTGACAATAATGTGAGCTGGCAAGTTTTTGACAGCGATGAGCAAATCATGAATTTTCTCATTGCTGAAGCAAAGTTCGCAGATGGAAATCAGCAAAAGTGGCGGCAGCAATATGAAGACCAGATCGTACAATTAAAGACTAATAAGCTGTCGAAAGGTTTGGTGACATTAGAATCTATCTTTAATTCAGATGATCAAGTTCAGAAGGACAAATGCAGCTTAACAGTTAAAGAAGAACATTATTCAACTATTGAAATTTTCAAAGGCAAGCTTCTCAAGCTGGGTAAGGTGTGTAGTCAAGAGGAACAACAAGCTTTCATTCTGTTATGTCAAAAATATAGTGATGTTTTTGCTTGGGAATACAAAGATTTAAGAGGTTTTAACCCTGATTTAGCACAGCATACCATCGAGCTTGAGCCCGATGCAAAACCAGTGAGGCAGAAGCAAAGACCACTTAATCCTAAGTTGGAACACCTCATGAAGGCTGAACTGAACAAGCTAGTTGAAAGCGGTATCATTTTTCCTATCAAGCACACCTCTTGGGTGTCGAATTTAGTACCATTCAGGAAGAAGAGTGGAGAAATCAGACTTTGCGTCAATTTCTGAGATCTGAATAGAGTGTCTTTGAAAGACCATTACCCACTCCCTTCTATGGAGCAAATTTTACAAGTAGTTTCTGGTTCTGACAGATTTTCCCTGTTAGATGGCTACTCAGGTTATAACCAGATTCTGGTTAAGCAAGAGGATCAGTTTAAGACAACATTCACAACCAAGTGGGGCACGATGGCCTACAAGAAGATGCCTTTTAGCTTATCAAATGCTGGAGCAATGTTCCAGTGTGCTATGGATATGGCCTTTCATGGCCTTATGAATAAGTTTGTTCTGGTATATTTAGATGATATTACTATTTTTTCCAAAAATGCTAATGAACACTTGGATCACTTGGAATAGATTTTTCAAAGGTGCAGAGAGTTCGGAGTGTCTCTCAATCCGAAAAAGTGTATCTTTTCGGTGCATGAAGGCAAATTGCTGGGACACATTGTCTCAAAGCAAGGTATTTCAATCGATCCTGAAAGAGTTTCTGCAATTCTCGAATTGCCATTACCAGCCCATAAGAAAGGCTTGCAAAGCTTTCTTGGGAGAATAAATTTCGTAAGGAGGTTTATACCAAATATCGCAGCTTTGCTGCAACCTCTCACTTCTATGCTGAAGAAGAACATGCCATTCAGTTGGACCAAGGAAGGCAAGAGGAGCTTTGAGCAGATCAAAGAGGCGCTCGCAGCCTCTCCTACTCTCATTAATCCAAACTTTGACAAAGATTTCATTTTGTATGCTTTTGGAGGATAGGATACAGTTTCAGCCATGCTATGCCAGCAAAACGAGGAAGGCTTAGAATAGCCTGTTGCATTTTTTAGCCAAGTTTTGCACGATTATGAGGTAAAGTACTCTTTTGTGGAGAAACATGTTTTTGCTGTTGTAAGAAGCTTGAAGAAATTTAGACACATGCTGTCCAACAGTAAGGTTCATTTATTAGTGGCTCATTCAACTGTCAAGGATTTTCTGCTTAATAAAGATATTAATGATAAGCGTGCTGGTTGGATCACTAAAGTAATGGAGTTCGATGTTCATATAAAAGTAACCAAGCTCGTTAGAGGCAAAGGTTTGTGTGAGAAAATTTTTGGAAGTGAAAATATCAGTTTAAAAGAGACTACAAATATAGAAACAGTATTAAATAATGATGTCTTAAGTGTTGCTCAAGCACCTCTTGCTACATGGTTGCAGCAGATGAAACATTATTTGCAAACCGGTGAATGCCCCGAAGAATTGGACAGAGCAAAAATAAGGTACTATAGATTATAGGCCATCCCTTATGCAGTTGTTGATGGCGTTCTTTATAGAAGAGATTTCCAAGGTGTTTTGTTACGTTGCATTCAGCCTAATCAAGTTGACAGGCTGCTAGCAGAGTTTCATGATGGACCTTCTGGAGGTCACTTTGCTGCAAGAACAACAGCTCTAAAAATTATGAAAGCTAGTTATTATTGGCCAGATCTGTTTAAAGATGCTATTGCATGGGTCAGAAAATGTGAGAAATGTGCATTATTTGCTGGTAAACAGAGGCTTGCACCACTGCCCCTGCACCCGATTCGGGTAGAACAACCCTTTGCTAAGTGGGGTTTGGATTTCATTGACCCTATAAACCCACCTTTGAGTGTAGGTCATAAGTGGATTCTTACTGCCACAGATTATTTTACAAAGTGGACCAAAGTTGTTTCATTAAAGGAAGCAAACGAGACTTCAGTGCTTAATTTTTATCAAGATCTCATCTCGAGATTTGGTGTCCTAGATTCAATCATTTCAGATAATGGTTTAGCTTTCATTGGATTAAAGATTTCAAATTAGTCTATCAGAAATAACATCTATCTGAACACTTCATCAAATTATTATCCACAAGGTAATGGCCAAGCAGAATCCACAAATAAGAATCTGATTCGGATAATCAAGAAGACTGTTGAAGATAACCAAAGAACGTGGCATGAAAAGTTGAAGCTAGCCCTTTGGGTTGATAGAATAACTCCTAAAAGAGCCACTGGTTGTTCACCTTTTGTTTTGACTTATGGAAGAGAGGCTAAGTTGCCTATTTCAATTGAATTACCAACATTGAGTTATTTTAAAGAACTAGAGTTGCTAAATGAACAACCTCTTGAAGTGAGGTTTGCACAGCTGGTTGAGCTTGAAGAAACCAAAAAAGAAGCTCTACGATAGCTAGAAATACATCAAGCGCAAATGAAGAATACTTTTGACAGGAGGGCGAAGCCTCATGATTTCATTGTTGGAGATCTAGTCTTGAAGTGGAATGAATTTAAAAGTAGACATGGACGACATTCCAAGTTCGATGCAATATGGGATGGGCCTTATGTGATTACGAAATTCAAGGAACACAACACATTCCAACTTTCGAAGATGACTAGCGAGGTGTTGTTTATCCCAGTGAATGGGATCCACCTCAAACACTACCTTTGAGATAAGTTATCTCACTGTTAGGTAGAGTAGTTTGCAAATAAGTGCATTTCGCACATTTCATTTCAATAGTTTGCTTTCTCTAAGCGTTGCTGCGCATTGTTTTGTTGGCCACCAGGGCCTTTTAGTTTTCTTTTTGTTTTGTTTCATTTTCTTGCTAATGTTTGGAGTGTTGTTGTTCATGTTTTTTGAGTTCACAAGAAGGGGCATATTTGACTCCGCGCCCAATGAATTGTTTTAAAGGCCACTAATCTATGCTTAGCAGGCAAGCATATAGCGGAAATCACAAAAATGTTGCATATTTTTCACCTCAGCTCAAATGGAGGAGCGGGCTGACTTTTATTTAATGTATTAAGTGAATTGCAAAGGTCATGTTTGAATGTTTTGCATTATTATCATTGCGCGCTGAATATGTAAGTTGCTACTTTTAGTGAGGTGGAGTTGCAGAGTGCCATTCAGATGTTGCAGTTTTAAAAGAAAGACATAATTGAGTACATGTGCAAAATAACATTTCAGATGCTTTTATTCATTTCAAAAAGAACTCATATTTTTACAAGGCTTCATTTGATTTCACAATCATAATAGTATTACAACATTGCATAAAATGCATTTTCTTTTCAATTGAAAAGCAGAATTGAAATCAAAGATCCACACAAGCCGTGGATGTAACTATGACTGTGACAACACATTTCTAATAACATGTTGCACTACTGAAGATGCGAAAGGAAAAACACATAAGTGGCAACATAGTCATCATTGCCTGATTATTGACACTTGATGTTGAATGGTGCACCTTGTCGTCTCGAGCTTTGTCGACCTGTAAGAGGAAAAGAGGGGTGTCAGTGGCTCCGACTATGATGTAACCTATATGATGCACCGACAATAGTACAACATACTATTAGCAATGCATTGAAACAATCAATCAAATGCAGTATGAAAGAAGTGAGCTGAAGGAGAAATAGTAACAACACAATCATCATGATCCGTTTTTATGCTAACACTGTTTGTTTCCTGCATAGGTAAAGTCATGAAGCTGAAAATTATTTGAAGACCAAGCATGTGGAGGAAATGGGCTCCCCACAAGCGGTAGAGAGTCCACATGCCAGCTCCTATACATTAAATGAAGGATTTTGAAAGATATTTCATCAAATACATCAAACAAAATGAAGTACAACTAAAAGAGTAAAACAAAGTTATCCATCAAGTAACGAAACCAACTATGCATTCATAATGATCAACATTTCTTTCTGAAGGCTACAGGTGAACAGTGAGTTTAGTTCACTTAAGGAATTTAACAGAGTGCATTTGCATCAGAAATTGCTGAATTACTTCATTTTTTGTGCTGATTATAATCATATGTCATGTGAGTTTCAATTCATTATTTCTCTTTTGGATAGTGAACAGGCATACATATGCCTTAATGTTTTGTTCTAATTTTCATCATCAAAGAGAATAGTTTCTGAGAGCAGTTTGTGCAGTGAAATATAAAAATGCATGAAGAGTACCATGTTGCTCATAAGAACAGACGCAAATAGTGCATTTGAGTATTAAATGATTATGAGTTACTAGTTAGATTTGAACCAGTGAATAAAGGAGGTGGTGTTGATGCAATGTCGTAGTCTGAGAGCAAAAAGGTAAAGCCTCTACAGAATTCAAATGTAGAAAATGAAAGCTGTCGTATTAGAGTTTAGTACTGGTTATTAGGAGCTACAACAAAGACAGTGAATTCATTCTGGTTGGGATGGTGCCTCAGACGGGTTCGTGTATCTATGATTAGTAGAGGACAACAATCAAATGTGATATACTTTCATTTTGTTTTCAGTGAGATACAAGTGTCAAGAAAGACATCACTTGTAATAGGTCAAGCCATGAATTAGATACAACAAATGTGCAGGATTGTGATCATTTTCAGATTACTCAGTCAAAGTCTTGACAGAACAGTGAGGTAAAGTTCTGTCATATCTACAAGATGAGCACAGAATGCAGAAGGGGACCATAATGGAATTTTCAGTTTTGAGCTTCATATGTATATGAGGTTCCAGAATGTGCATTCAAGACAGATCTTTCAGATTCTTAGTACCTGGAGAGTACTCTCAGAATGAGTATTGGATTTTTATTTTAAGGATAGTCTACAGCTCTATGTCGATGACAGTTCTGTGTTTTGAGCTCAGGTGTTATAACTGTCAAAGAGAGCTACAGAAATGTCAAAACGGGATACCTAGTAATATGGGCCAATGAATATAAACAAGCGCACAAATTCTTGTTGTTTCATCATGTTCTTGTATACTTCTAAAGGCATATTTAAACAAGCAACAGTGATGCAATGAGTTGCTTTCTTTTGAGACACACAGAATGCAGGGAGGTTAAAATAAAGACAAATATCCATGGCATCTTTTGTTTCAAAAGTAGATGCAAAATATCACTGGTTTTCTGAGCCAAAATCCTGGAGGAAACGCAAGCAAATATACAATTTTAGCACCATTTCAAGCAAGTATGGGAGGTCAAGTTCTATCAGAAATTAAGAATATATGCTTTTGTTTTGAAAATCTCCAAACCCATGATAGTATTTTGTTTTACAGGTTCAGGATAAGGTTCCAGTTCTGGGTAGAGTTTATATCCATAAATGAATTTACAGTTTCTAATTTTAGATACCCACATGTGAATTATGTTTCAAAAGTGCAGAAAGAACAATAATAAAGAGTTTCGGCAAGACACAGGATCTCTACAAGTGGTCCCCTCGAAGTAGTATGTCTTGGCGACAAGAGTGAAAGCATGAGGTTTCGGAAAGACACAAGCTCTCAAACTGATGGTCGAGCTTCAAAAGGACAGAAAACATGATAATCTACAATACCCATATGGGTTTTATTTTAAACATCAGTTTAAATACAAATTATGCAAATATCTGTATTGATTCGAGCCTCAAAGTAGAAGGAATTCAGTTCTCATATGATTTTCATAATAGCCACAAAAGAGATAGAAGGGAAAAGTAGTACGACTACAAGTATGCAAAATTCTTTGATATATCGAGCTCAAGAAAGAAGAAAAATGCAGTTTAGTTTCCAATTTTTAATACCCACATGTGGGTTTATTCTCAAAAAGCAGAAAAATGCAGTTTCTTTTAAAAATTTCTAGTACCCATCTTTAGTTCGGCTTCAAAAATGCAAAAGAGGATAGCTATAGAAATACCCATGTGCAGAAGTATTATCAAATCGACAAAATGGAAATTTATTGTTCTGGGTCAAGCCAAAAAGTCAAGAAATTGTTCTTATAGTGCTCTTTTGGCACGGCCTGAACATGGCCAAAAGTTCATGATATAAAGAGAGCTTCATAGGGTTTCTACAGAGCAAAGAGAGTTACCGGTTCAATTTCTGATGGAGCTTTCTAGCCGCGGCTAAAGTTGCAGACGGCTTCCAAATGCAGGGGTTCGAGTTCTCAAGTGATGACCAAGCTCTCACAAAAGAATAGAGCGCTACAATGATAGATGTGAACACAGAAAATCAGAGAAGTGATGACATTAGAGTGTGTTAGCCACAACTTTGAGGCCGAAATGAGCAGAATACAAAGCCATAAATTCTAAGAGCACAAAGTTTACCTCTGCACAGTGAAGGAGAATAAGAATACAATTCAAGCTTCATGGAATGGACTGTGGGAGTCAAGCTCGAACTCATGACGGCATGGAGGAGCAAAGGAAAGATCAAAGTCAAAAATAAACTCATGCAGGCCGCGCCCTTACGGTTTTTGATATTCAAAATAATGAAGTAGAATGGCTATCATACTTCAAAGTTGGACTTACCCATAGGAGTTCTTGGTCAACTGAAGAGTAGGGAAAGATTACTAAAGCACATGGGCTCGAATCCAACACCATCATAGTGGAGTTGTTCATGCAGACAGAAGTTCTTTCTTTCCAGTGGTGTGAAATGAGGCAGTAGTTAGGGTTTGACCCTGTGCAATCAAAGCCCTAATTAGAATGCCCTTGAAGTTCCTGAATGTTAATTCAAAATGCACATGTTGAATATCAAATGGTGGTCGAACCCATAATGCTTTCCTTAAGATTTATTCAAGCCTAAGTCTAAATCAATGATTATGTAAGGCCGAAATTCTATGCTAGGGTGATGTCTTAGGTATTGAAGACTTATTGTTTTGCCTTAGAGAAGTATGGGTTTATGCCTTAGGGTATTGTTTTAAATGAAGAGGCAATTAGGGGAGATTTATGAATGCCTTATGCTTAGTGCCATATTTTTAGGGTTTCTCATTTTAATTGGTTTTATGAGAAATCAATGAGAAGTTTTGATAAGATGAAGATTATGTAATGTGTTTTTATGATCTTTTTTTAGAAAAATCAATTATTGTAATGGATAAATAAGGGTGATTCTTTCTTTTTGCAAAAGATTTCTAATCTTTAAATTGCAAAAAATAAGGCAAATTGTAAAAATCTGCATCTTGTAAAAGCAGAAGCATAAAAGTGATATTCTATAAGTTGCTTTATGTTTTCTTTCTATTTTTAGCAGATCTTTGACTGACTTTTCTTCTTGGTTGGATTTCAGATTTATCTTGGAGAGATAAGGTGTTTTTGTGCTTTTAAGCGGTTTGTTGATTTTGTTTTAGGAGCCTTTTTCCCTTGAGTTTTTAGCAGGCTGGGATTAGGTTTCCTTGGGAGTTCTTGCAGTAGATTTACAGTCTGGCTCTCGGTCTGGAGTTCTCGAGGTTTCCTTTCCCTTATACTCATTTTGGGAGCTTGCCAAACCTTTTTGATGCTTAATTTGGACAGATTGGCCTCTTCCAGTTTCCCAATAGAAATGATTTCTCTCCTTCTTATTTCACCATCTCTCAAATTTTATGGCATAATCGATATGCTTGTGTTTCAGAGTTAGATCCTTTTAACTATCTTATTTGTTATATAGGTTGTGTTTGAATAAAATATTTGAGTTGCATGTTGTATATTTGTTTCCAGGATCTTCAGCCTAAAATCTAGCAGTGGAGATATGCTTCTAATGAAGTTGTGAGTTATTGCAATAGAAGTTATTATAGGTATTTAAGTCTGAATTCTTAAGAGTTTGGTAGATCATCTTTTTAGAAATGGTTTTTATTCGGTTATTCATCCTTTCTCGAAGTTGTTTTAGAATGGGGTGCATCAGGCACTTGAGAACTAGCTCCTCTGGAGTCCTCTTTCCACGTAGATCACCACTCCCCGAGAAGTTTCCATCTTCGATGGATTTTGAATCACGTGGTAATTTTAAACTAATATTATAATAACAAAATTACAGGAAAAATATCTAATATTCATGCATTGTTTCATTCATTGTTAAAAATTCCTTTACAGTGTATTTCTTTATCTACATTCATTACTTACTTGAAAAGCAGAAAACTAAATACAATGTAGATCTTATAAAGCTTCGAACACTAGATCAAATCTACATCTAATTGTGAATAGGAATAAATTAAATGAGCAATGAATTCAAGCAAATGAAAATCAAATCAATAATCCAATTCAAATGATCAAATAGACCTAATCTCAATGAAGTGTGTGCAATATTAAAAATGAAAGCAATCAAATAAGAACATAAATCAAATCAATCAACCTACTTTACCTCCAATGAAAACACCTAGCCTTATTCTATTGTCAAATGTAAGAACTATTTTTTTAGAGTATGATATGTGGATTGTTCATAAACCTAGCATAACCTTGTTAAAAAAAAGCATGATGAAAAATGAATATAGTTTGGTTGCTAATTTGAGGAGAGATTGAATGATCAAATGATGGATGATTTATAGGTTTCTAGGATATCAAACCAATGGTGTGAGTTGTGAAATAAGATAAAAAAATTAGGATTAACGAGAGATCAGGATGATCATGAATGGGCTTGCATGGAGAGATGAAGTGGTGTGAAGTTTAGTTCACTCACTAATTTTAGCCATGATCGCTAAATTTAGCTTTGGAAGAATAAAGATATAAAATAATATAATTGACAATAAATAAAATAATGATTTTATTTGTTTATAGAGGAATGTGCAAACTAAATAAATTAAATAATTTATTTAATTTTGGAGGAATAAAATTGGCTAATTACATAATTAAAAATATTTAATTATAGGAGATGAGAGGAATGCATGATTTAATTAAATGATTAAAAATTATTTAATTATGTGGATAAGAGGATATTGCAAGATTTAATTAAATAATTAAAAGCGGATGAGGGAAAATGATTAATTAATTAAATAATTAAAATTTATTTAATTAAAGGTGATGAAAGAAAATGATGAAATATTTAAATAACTGAAAATTATTTAATTAATAGTGATGAAAGGGGTGATGAGCAATGATGATGGGAAATGGTGAATTAGAATAATGTTTTAGACATTTTTAGGTGTCTACATTTTGCCCCTCTTTGAGACAATGTACCCTATTGTGTTGTTTCAAAGACATGATGTTGATATGGAAAAATTTGGTGATAAGATGTCCCGCTATGCCCCATAGACAAAGGAATGATGATTAGATGGTAAGTTTCCCCCTCGAGAGATTGATCAAAATTTAAGTTGGGCTCATGATAGGAAACTGGGATAGGTTTAATGAATATGCAAATGAAAATTAGGTCAAGATGGCAAATAAATTGATTAGGAAAGGTCGGGTGTGATGAAAATGGGATGTGGATGGGTGGGATGGGGGAAATCCAAGGTGTGATTATCGATTTATAGGCCCTAGGGTGTCATTTTATACTTATTTTAACACTTGTAGTTTAGAGATTTGGAGATA
>VDFB02216496.1:0-16814 GCA_007258455.2 Sequoia sempervirens
GTGTTCTATTTTATCCTGCCTTGTGTCTCTGGTCATCTATGGTGTTTGGGAAAAGCCTAAGGATGGGGCTTTACCTTCGTCTTCATGTAAAACCCTAGTGTGTTCATCTTACACCTTGGATGGGATCTATTTCGTCATTACTTTTTGGGAAAGCTTTAAAATGACTTAAGCCCCATCGCTTCGTACGTCTAGGCTGGGCCCCCTTTTGTTTTATTGTTTTATTTCCTTCGCCCGACTTTATTTTTCCTAAGTCTTTTGTTGGTCCCTCGTTAAAACAACTTATGTCATTGTTTGTCATCGACCTAGTGATGTCCCCTTATTCCTTTAGGGGAGAGGGTCCAGTAGTCATGTAGGCTAACTTTCTCAACATGTAGCAATTGACTGGAATATCATAGAACCTTCATATATTTTTTGAAATGAAGACTGGTCTCTTATTTATCTATAACTAAGGTTTGGAGGTGCGACTCATCATGCAACTTGCCACATTGGTAGATCTTTTGAGAAGTGTCTAAAATTTGACTTTTTAAAGGTTTAACCAAAACTTAACCATGGAACCCCCAATAGTTGAACCAAAAAAATATCATTTGTTGCTTGTAGAATATGATATTTTTATTTAAATTAAAATTAATATACAACCTAGGTGGACCAAATACTTATTGATAACCATAAATCTTTGATATCTCTACCTTTTATATTCAACACATATGGACTAACAGTTGAACACAAAAAAATCTATTTTTTGTTATAAAAACAACACATAATGATTTAAAATACAACTTATATTGAACAAAAATGGACCAATAGTTGAACACTAAAACTTTTTGAAAATATTTCACATTTAATGGGAAAATACATGTTATTTATTGTGGTCACCTTTTATATTTGTGATAGGACAAACTATTAATATAAAATTATCCAATGCTTGTACTGATGGAACTTCAAATTTTGTTCCTAATGTTTCACTCATGCCCTGCCTTATGTCATTGGTTTTTCATAGTGTTGGAAAATGTCTTAGGGCTGGGGTTTTAGCTTTGTCTTCATCTTAAACCCTTGTGTTTACCTAATGCCTTGGTCAAGATCTATTTCGTCGTTACCTTTTTTGAAGGATTTTAAAAACATCTTATGCCCCATCATTCCATCTAGGCCTGGTCCCTTTGGTCTTAATATTTTATTTCCTTTGCAGGTTTTATTTTCCTAAGTCCTGGTTGGCCTTGTGTTGAACGGTTTTAAAAAAAATTATGTCATTATTTTCCATTCACCTAGTAATGTCCCCTTTCCCTTTAATGAATGTTTTATTTTTTAGAAGGATGAAATTCACATTGTCATCGATCAAAATGCCTTTAAGATCAATGACTGCTCGACATCCCGTGATCGGGAATTGTAGGATGGAGATATGGCGGGTGAGCGACACGTGTCCCATTTGGGGGATCAAATTTGTGTGATTGTTCATCAACTGTCCTTTGATCTGAGTCGTTCCCTGCCATCCTGCGATGGTGCTTTGGTTGATTGCGAAATCACGGGCGGGTGCCATGTGGACTGTACAAGGTGGGGCCCGAGGAAATTTTTGTGTGATATATTTTAAATGTTTCATTGCTTCCAAAGAAAAACATTTAAAATGAAATATTTGACAAGGCCGAGGGGAAATTCATTAAAAATGAGCAAAAGCGGAGAAATTAGGGCAACTAGTCAAGTCAGGAGCAGGATACGTAGCATACAAAATGGTATGCCCATCCATGGCCCTGCCTGCCTTTAACAGTTTGTCAGTTGTTAGAATGATAGGACCCCATCCCGTGCCATTGCCAGCACCATGCCTTCCGTGTAGAAAATAACCTAATTCGTAACCATCACATTTTTTATTTTCGAGCCCACATACAGCGGTTAAACTTTTATATATGTTTTTTTTAATATATTTAAAAAATATTTTATAAATTATTTATAAAATATTTATAATATAAAATATTTTTTTAATATATTAAACAAATATATATAAACTCTTTAATATTTTTTATTAGTGATTTTAATGGTATATTAAAAAATAAATCATATTTTGATAGTTGAATACGGTGAAATATTTTCTAATATATTCAATTTAAAAATATATTGTTTAATTTTTTTAAATATATATTTGTTTTTTCAAATATATATATATATATATATATTTAATATATATTATACATACAAAATTACATAATCAATAATAGATATGGAATCTTTTGATGAATAATATATTTAGGTATGTTAATATGATTGAAAAACTAATTTTAATTAAAAAACTTACTAACATCATTAAAAGGTAAGTTTTTAATTATAAAAATTTAACATTAGAATTATTTAACATTTGAAATAGAAAATTTAAATATTATATTATAATAGTTTATAATTTACTTATATAGTATTTTGGATAATAGAAACAATTTTGTTTGATTTAATATTTTCTAAGTTCATTATTGAATTTAAATCTTATAAATATAATTATATATCTTTAATCAATATTATAATTTAAAAATAATAATGAATATTGAACATCTTAGATTTTGGTATAACTTAAATATTAAAAAATTTAATGTATAAGTTTATAAAATATAATATATATTTTTTTAAATAAAGATTTAAAGATTATTATATATCATGTATATTTGAATCATAGAATTAATTTTTAACTATGAAATTAATATAAGTTAATTTCATTTATACTTTTATCTTATCTTATCTTTAAAAATTTGGTATCCTACATAATTTGTTTTCTCATGATATCATGTTGTATACTCTTTATATGGAGAATTGTTTTCATGGAGCTTAATAAGTTTTAATAATTTTTAGTCATTTTAAAAAAAATTATTTTTTTATAAAGATAGGTATATTTAGACTTTTGATGGCTTATGTACAGTTATGCATATTCTTTTATTTATTATATTTTTTGCAATATCATGTTATTCTTGATTAATCACATTATTTGTTTGTCATGTTTATTTGTTTTGTTGAAAAATATTTTATCTTTACTTTACATCTATGATAATTTCAAAATTATCAAATTTAAAAATTATAAATAAAAACTTATTTTTATTAATCTCTTGAAGTAGGTCCTAATCTTTTGTAGATTAATAACTATCTAAATAGCTATTTCTTTCTTTTATTTCTATAAATGTGTCTCATGTCTCTATTGAAATTTATGAGATGTGTATGTAATTCTTAGCATAACACTCTTAGAGATTAGGATTTATTTTCACATTTATCTATTTTCTTATTGTTCATATTAGTGGCTAATTAAATCTTCATTGAAAACCTACAAAAAGCTTGGGTCCTTCAATCTCAAAGCTTGTCTAATTTCTTGATGAGAATTATTCACATTGATTCCCAATATTGTGCTCCTTGCATGATACATTTATAAAATGCACTTGGTAATTTAGTATGTGGTTGAAATATTAGAGTAACAACAAATGGTTCTTTTCATTTTTGGCACATGATTGGCCATTTTTACTATGTTAAATTTTTATTTTCACTTTTATTTTCATGGTTTTCATGTTGTCAAATTTTTATACATTTCTTAGTCTTTTTAAATAAATAAATGAAGGTTCTATTAGTGTCCCTAATCTTGCTAAAAATCATGTATAGAGAGAGTTCAATATATAAACTATTAATTATAGAGTATAACAACAAAATGAATTTAAAAACTACTACATACAAACAAGGTTTAGAATAATTCAAAATAGAGATATCATTCTCCTACAAATACTATGTATAGAAACCCTATCTAGCCACACTTTCACCCTCAAAATCAAGAGAATAAATTCTCATACCTTGTTTCTATAATGAATTTAGAAAATATTAAATCAATCAAAATTGTTTCTATTATCCAAAATACTATATAAGTAAATTATAAAATATTATAATACAATATTTGAATTTTCTATTTCAAATGTTAAATAATTCTAATGTTAAATTTTTATAATTAAAAACTTACATTTTAATGATGTTAGTAAGTTTTTTAATTAAAATTAGTTTTCAAGCATATTAACATACCTAGATATACTCACCAAAATCTATTATCTATTATTGATTATGTAATTTTGTATGTATAATATATTTAAAAATAAAATAAAAATATATTTTTGAAATAAATATATATATTTAAAAAATTAAATAATATATTTTTTAAATTAGAAATATATTAGAAATATTTTGAATGTATTCAACTATCAAAATATGATTTTTTTTATAAAATAACTAGCATTTCATTTAAAGAATTTATATTAAGAAAACTTTAAAATTTGAAGATTTACCTAAAATCTTATACATTAAAGATTTAAAACCCTAAGTGAACACTTATCCTAATTGAACCTTAACCCTGATTCAACCCAAACCCTAACCCTAATTGAACCCTAACCCTAATTAAACTCTAGCCCTGATTGAAATCTAACCCGAATTAAACTCTAGCCCTAATTGAACCCCAACCCTATTTGTTCCTAACCCTAGTATCTCACAAATACAGGATCGAGACCTTGCCAACTCTGGTAAACCTTATTGGATAGTGATAAAAGCTACCTTATCTTTCATTAAGGTAGAAAAATTTTGTTATACAACATGCCCCTTGAAAATTGGAGATAGGCACTGCAAAAAGAAGGTAAACACTAATGAAAATGGTCATGGTATTGTGGAAGATGTGTAAAACTTTCCCTGAATGTGATTATAAATATATACTTCAATGCAAAGTGCAAGACCATACTTCATTCACTTTGATTACAACTTTTGAAGAAGTGGTAGAAGAAATTATGGGTGTAACAACAAAAGAATTGAACATTTTGAAGCATGAAAAACAAGATGATGTTAAGTTTTCACACATTATACAAAAGGTCATTTTCAACAGATATTTAAACTAGGTAGAAGAGACTTATAATAATGATGAACAAAGGATTAAAATGCAGGTCCATAAAACAACAAAGTTTGATTATTCATCTAGAGAAAAAGCTTTAGTAGACTCAATTTTAAGCTATAAGTTTCATAACATTTAAATACTTGAATGTAATATAATGAAATAATTAAAAATGTATTCAAACATTTGAAAAAAAAAAGTGGATATATCTAAGTTAGTTAATACCATTCTGTCATGATATACTTCTTTGATGCTACCAATACTAAATCTAATGATTGATGAACATTTCTACTTTTAAATTTATTGTTCTTGGTTGATTGTTATTATAGACAAGTTGGTATGATTTCAAATTTCAATGTGTACCCTTATATATGGGAATTGAGATAAACAATGATACAAACAATAATGAAATCAAATTGATTGCTTTCCAAATTCATATTCATGAAAATGTAAGCATTTTTTCAAGTCAATAGGCATCTTGATAAAGATAACTCTCGGCGTGTTTTACATATATTATTAAGTAATATAGGTATGCTAGTTAATTAAATTATTAACTATATTTTATTTGTATTATATATTGAATTGTTAAAAGATGTAAAAATATTAATACTAAATATATAGGAAAATGGTTTAAAAATTACATATTTTTCAAAAAATAAAATATTAATATCTTTATCTACTTATCTCTCTCTCTCCCCCCTCTCTCTATATCTCCTTATATAGACTATCTTTCCATATATATCTCTCTCTCTCTCTCTATATATATATCCCCCCTCTATCTCCTATCTCTCTATATATTTATTTCTCCCTCTATCTCTCTCATATCTCTATCTATTTTTTATCCCTTTGCCTCTCTCATTCTATATTCAAAATACTCTACCTCTATCTATAGGAGATGCAAGATGAAACATTGGACCTTTGAATCCTGTCCTTGCTACTCCCAACTATTTTGAGCATTTAAGTACATATTGTATGTAGATTAGAGGCATGTGTCAAAGCTCATATTTATTGATGCAAAATAGGTCCAAAAGTCCTGGAAATTTGATGTAGAGTTAGTTATAGTTTTGTAGAAAATTTCAAAGTGCATAGAGAAAAGATATTCAGTTTTGGGTGTTATGTCATCCAAATTTGGCAGCAATCAACATTTGTATCTTCATCAACATTAACAAAAGCAAAGGTATGTACTTGAATCCCTTGCGAACATTTTTATATATATATAAATATTTAATATTTTTCCCTCAAATCC
Organism: Sequoia sempervirens; assembly: GCA_007258455.2. Lineage (NCBI taxonomy): Eukaryota > Viridiplantae > Streptophyta > Pinopsida > Cupressales > Cupressaceae > Sequoia > Sequoia sempervirens. The sequence goes on from VDFB02216496.1 coordinate 6,117, forward strand.
ATGGCCATATATATTAGTGTGTATTTATTTATTGCAATAAACAATTAGCTTCAAAGTACATTAAGAATTCTAAGGATTTGTGCTTGGAAAAAATGCATAACAAATTTTTTTGTTGCATGTCATGTTGTATAGTTTAGAAAAGCTCAAAATATGAATAGGATTTTAAGGCCATATATTATGGTAGCTTACAATGCAAAAGAAGGAAGAAAATATATTATCAATTTTAATCTACAATTTAATACCATATGAAAAATCACATGTAGTATTATCTACAGCTAATTCTTGACATATTAATTTTATAAAATACACTTGTGCCATACAATAAACTTCTCCCAAGAAAGAAACCCTAAGTGAACATTAATTGAACCCTAATTGTAGATTCATAACTCTAATCATAACCTAATTGAACCTAATTGTAGATTCCTTAACTCTAATCCTTAACCCTAAGGGGGAGCACTTGTTGAGCAGGTGAGTCCTAATTGTGCACCCATAGCCCTAACTTTGAACTATGGTTGAACTCTAGTCCTAGCCTAACACTGAATTCTTATCCTAATTGAGCTTGCTTTAGCCTAATCTTAACCTTGACCCTATTTGAACTCTTATTGAATTCATAACCTTAATTAAACCCCAACCTCATCCTCAATCCTAACCCAAATTGAACATTAATTGAACCCTAAACCTAACCCTAAGTGAACACTCATCCTAATTGAACTCTTAACTTTTTAGTTGAAAATATTAAAGTGCCTTAGATTTTCCCATTCATCGTCATTTATCATTCAATTCCTAATACAACTCCAAAAATTTATACTTTTATAATGTTTTTAATACACACCTAATATTAAGGGTTTAGAGTTTAAGGGTTAAGGGTTTAGGGTTAAGGGGAGAGAGATAGAGGGAGTGAGTGAGTGACCTATTTACATATTATTCTTTTATTCTTCGTCAGTTAAATATTTAGTTACCCATTTACTATTAGCAGAAATGACCCAAGAATTTAATAGAATAGACTACTCATATAATACCTTGCATTATGGAGCTCAATTCTCTGATATATTACTACTTATCAAATCCTTTGTAAATAATTGTAAACTTATGACTCCATTTAAGCATTTAATTGATTTTCTTGAATCAAAGCAAAAATATAGACACACAATTGAACAAATTCTCAAAAGAAGAATGACAACTTCATTAACATTTCATTCAAAATTCACTCAAATCCACATAGGGGGAGAAAATATATTAGAATTATACATTTATTCATGCTTATAAGTCATATCTACATACAAATTAAGATAATTTGCATATATTCATCCAAAACTCAAAGCTTGAGGGCTATCTATTCTATTAGTCCTTGGGGTTTTAGCCTTGATGGCACCACATATATCCTTCCTCATTGGGGACAGATATCTTTCTACCCATATATTCAGCATAGAAACCTAGCTAGAGCTTTCATCAGTTCTCTCCCTACAAATGAGCCTTGAATTCCCTTTTATATGACAAGAGAGCAACAAGCTTCGGGCTCAAATGTAATTTCACCACAAATTTTTATTTGAACAAAATATCCATTGCATTTGACTTTCATTAAAAAACTTCCCACATGTTGAATCTGCAAAACATATATAGTGCATGAACTGGGGTAGCATAAAATAACAGGGAACACAAATTGTCATCAAAATCCCCTTGTCACTTTCCACGCAAAAAAACCAGGCAACCAAATTGCCACGAAGGCACCACAACTTCTTATTTACCCACCACCCTACCCTTACCAACACTCAGACCCTAGTATACACGCCCACTTCTAGTTTTTGCCCAATACGGTAGACCCTTAGCCTCCCCTTCTTTCTTGTCCTTGCCCAATATGGTTCTAGTCCATCTGCTTGGGGTTTTAACAGTTGATGTGCCCACAGATATCATTTCCTCATCAGAGGGCAGACCGTGATTGAAGCGACTTAAATACGAATAGTAGTTTGAGTCGGTCTTGGTTACATCATCAGAAGTGTTGCTTGTAAGGTCAATGGGCGAGTGTTGGCTGCATCCAGAGCACACCGACTGCTTGCCTTTGTCATCTACCAGTTGAGCAGCAATGTCTTGGAATTCCAACCTTCTACTGCAACCAAAGCAGTAGAAGGTTACAATTCCAGGAGGTTGCTGCTCAATCAAAGCACCTTCTTGAATAGCAGGACTGAGCTTTTGTGAGCTCAAACGAACAGACCTCCTTACTGACTTACTCATTTTATCTTCTTAGACAAGCACTCAAACTTGATTAGACTCAGCCCACAAAGCACTCTAACTACTGCAAGAATGACACTATTAGTAGTTAATTCCTCTTGTATTTATTGTGTGAGGTAATGGCAACCTTCATCAATTCTTAGTAAATATGCATGTGCAAACATGGCAATTTGGTGGCGTATGTACTATCACCGTTTAACTAGAGTTGGATGAGAATCCAAAGATCACCCTTCATGATTGCCAAAAACAACATCTTCACACAGATTGAGATCGATGTGACTACATAAGCAAGGAATAATTCATTAATGCTTCACCAACCTTCATCTTCCTCCTGCGAGCTAGCAAGGAACAACAGAGATTTACATTAGCTTTTGATCTTGGTTGTCGATTTAAAACCACGGGTTATGAGCTCAATAGTGGAGATTGGGCCCCACATTCCATATAGGACATACATCTGCCTTTTGCTGACCTCGCACCAAATAACATGGTGACACCTTAGGTCTGCGAGTTGGTGGGGTACGATCGAGATCTTCTCCCATATCTTCAAATTTGGAAAACCTACACTTTGCACGGTTAGTATTTAATGAAAGGATTTGGCTAAGCCATCAGTGACATGACCACTAGAGTTAATGGCTTAGGCTTACGTCACTCGATTAAAATTAAAACCCAACTTTGATTTTAATACTTTATTTCCTCCGCAAGGTTTTATTTCCTAAGTCTTGGTTGGCCCCGTTAAATTCTTATCCCAACCCTAACAAAGAACAAATGATTAATGGCGCCCGCTATCTCGTGATCAGGGATTACAGGGATCGCAATATCAAGGGCGGGTGCCACGTTCCCTTCCTAAAGGATGAAATCTATGTGACCATTAATGAGTTGTCTCTTCAAGATTGACGGTGCCCGCCATTCCGCGATTAGGAATTTTAGGATCACGATGTTGCGGGTGCCTGCCACGTGTCTCATCCAATGAATCCTAAGGAGTGAAGAAAGCGTTCACTGGTTTTAAATGTATTACGGGGTGGATTACTAATGCGCTTGTAAGATGCATGTGCTTTATTTCAATGCAGATGTTATGATTTTAAAGGAAAAGTTGCTCGACAGTTAAAGGAAAAGGATGGTGACCATTTTTGAAGGAGCATGATTTATGGTAAAAAGATCAACGATGCCCGCCATCCTGCGATGGTAAATCAAAGGATTGCGATATCGCGGGCAACCACCACATGGTATTCCTTTGTGGCGCATGACATAGTGGGCCCCTTTATTGCCATGTTGGCGATTATGTCAGCCTGTTTTGAAGATGGTCGTCGATGAATTGATCAAACTAAAGGATCAATGACTCAAATTTAAATATGTATCAAATTATGATTGGAGCCCTTTGTACAGCCTGCGAATGGGCTTTAATGGCAGATGAGACATCTACTAGCAGGATTTGATCGACATAAAATCAATTTACTCATCTCATTTGTATCACAAAGCATCCAAGTATTTTGTGAAAATAGTTTTAGAGCCAAAGGTGAAATTGCGAGCAGCTGTAACCAAAAATTGGAGTTTGTGCGAAAAAATCCGTGAGTTAATTTTCTCTGTTTCCCAGTCATTTTGCACCTAAATTTGGGAAAGGGGGGGTCTTCTATGCTTATCACTGAGTTCATTAAAATATTTTGTTAGGGCTATTGTTTAATCATAAATTGTGAGGAATTGTGGTATTTTTACTCTGTAATTTCCTATCTCTGCTTAGTCATAGCCACTTGAAGTGTAACATTGTAGTGAGGCCCTAGTTTGTCTAAAATGCCGCCAACCAAGCAACACTTTGGCCACATTGAGTATTTGAAAATAAACTTATATGATGATTTTCTATATCAATTTCCATTATCAACAAATGAGAGAAGGAAAGGTTTGGTGTTGATGCGAGGAAAAATCCTAGGGGAGGGGTTGGTGTGTAATAATTCCAACATTGTTGATGCTAGGGTTCCACTCACAGGCTTAGAAATGTTCAGATTATGGTATGGATAGAGTAATTTTCCTCATCCTTTTTCAAATGGATGGATGTACGACATGGGAAAGCTGGTTGTTCCAAATGTGTTCACTGAGGTGGACTTACTTAGAGCAGTAGCCAAAAGATATGACCCTATCACACGGGCAATCAAAGATAATGATGGAGGGGTTCTATTAGAAATTAACAGAGATGTTATCCAACAGACTTTTGATTTGAGTGATCCAAGTGATGACTTGGTTCCTATTAATCTTGAAGAAATGAAGTAGGAGTATACAAAATTGAAATCTCTTTTTAGGGTTAAGCTGCTTCCACCTCATCTGGTTAAGGCAAGGGGTTCACAATTTCACATCAATCCTAGTGACCAGGAACCCTTTAGATTGAATTGTTTTGGAAAACCTTTCCTAGCTACTTTCTATTCACTATGTCAGATTTTGGGTTTCAGCCCTAGTGCAGTAATGCCAATTGCATACATGTTCATGGGGGTGCAAATACAACACCCTAACTTCTCTGTAACATATGACTTTGCTTATTTTTTGGTGGAGAGGATAGATGAAGGACTGTCAAAGCTGTAGAATGGTGATACTGGTACTCAATTCTTTTGGTATTCCATGTTGATGCATATGTTCTTGTTTAGGAATGCTGATTTCTTTGCTAAGAAGATGAACTTAAGACAATAAGTTAATGGAGAAAGATTGCCAGTACAGATATGGGCTACAGATTTGTCCTGTAATAAGGAAAGCACTAGTTATGTGCAATTTGATAATTATTTTCTTGCAAGATTGAGGGCTAGATTGATGGTAAATGTACCTAGGATCCCTCAGGAAGTGCATGATTTCCTTAGGCCAAAATAGAGGAAACTAGAATTGAGGGTTTTACATAACTGGGGTGGCATTATCCCATATCCAGTTAGCACTGTCCTGAGAATATATGGATTTCAAGGAACTCCTCACATACTACCATACAATGTGCCACCAAGACTAGGGTTTGCAGAAGTTATGTGGCAGATGGGGTGTATTCATGAAGATAACCTAACTGGAAAGGGGAAGGGAACATTATTCCTTGATTATATAGTAGTGTCTGACTTTACATTTTCAAAGGGAGGTTGGACACATTTTGACAAATTCTTTGTTGATTACCATTTGAGATTTGGTCCAAGGTGACAACATGATCCTGAAGGTTTCTTTGCTCTTTTCAGACAAAGAATAAAAGGTGGAAAATTTGCACATGAGTTCAAGTTCCCTGAGGACCTGATCAGGAATGAATTTGATTTAAATAGATAGGAATTGAATAAGGAAAAGTGGATAGCTTATAGTAAGCTACTGGATATTGTGCATGAAATGGATCCGACGTATGATCCATTGATGGAATTCACTCCATACCAGAAGAGAATTGACTTTTTAATGAAGAATTTCAAGGAGATAATGGACACCTTGACAACCAAAAAGATAAATTTAAGGCTAAGTCTGGATATACAAGGACAAAGTGATATGCCAATTGAAACAAAGCCAGTATGTCAGCCTACAGAAGGGCGGCCCATCTATAGGAGGAAAAGGGATACTGGCAGTGATGAGGAAGAAGTAGACAGAAAAGGGAAGAAAATAATGAAGGCGCCTTCACAACCAGGCCCAAAATTCAAAGTACCTAGGGCTATCAAAATCATTGAATTGAAATTTTCACCAGAGCGCAGTCCCCCATCACCACCACCTGAGCCAAGCCCTAAGAGGCAAAGAACTGATCACCTACCTAAGGATCTCATAGATGAAATTATTGTTACTGACCAAGACATGTAGGTTGGTATGTCATCCCCTCCTAGGTTAGCTAAATTGGTTCTATCTGATTTGGATATGAAAGGTAAGAGTGTGCAGGATGCAAGAATGGAGGCTTGCAAGGAGTTCTTAGATGATAATGCATTTGTAAAGACTCTTGTATTCTTGCAATTGGTATGGAGGGATGAAATTGAGGAATATCAAAATAAATGTAAGGAGAGAACTAAAGAGCCCTAACGAGGCGGTCGGAGAGAGAATGATGAAGAAGTGGCGAACTAATGGAAGAGTTCAAAAAAATCACTCTGAGAACAACTAGTGAATAAAGGCAGTGTTTGATTTTTCTGAATGGGACATCCCGAGATAAATTGGCTTTCAATGCCATTATGAAGTCAAGAATCCTTTTGAGTTGAAGAGATAAAGCCCGACATTACAAAGCTACGCCAGTGAAAGGAGGGAGGAGGAGGAGATATGAGACAGCAGCAATTTGGGCATTGGCTCCTGGGAAAGAAAGCAAAATTGCTAATATTATTAAAATTTCAAAGGAAGATTAATAATAAAGGGGCTTGAGATGCCACAACAAGCAGAAGCCCACTAGTTTAATTGTGAATGTGGCCAAGTTGGCCCAAAAGACTGCTGAAAGGGAGGAGGCTGAAAGAAAGAGCCTAATAGAGAAGTATAACATTTTAATTGAAGAATATGGTAAAATGCAACAGAGGAATGTTGAGCTACAAACTGAAGTAGAAAGGTTCAAGTATAGACATACTGGGGAAACATCCAATGCTCCAGGAACCAGCACATCACCTCCCACAGTAGGGTTAATGCCTCCTGCTTCTCCAAATGTTTCTACACCAGGGTCTCCCATTCAAAATCCTGCTCTTACCCCTCCTCTAGAACAAGTTGATCAAGAAACAGAGTGCTCTGTTGATCCAACAAAGAGGCAGCTCATGGAGAAAATTGATTAATTACAAACATCACTAATGGTAAAAGAGGAGGGTTTTCTTTCAAAAAAAATAAAAAAATTGTTACTCTTGTTTTGGAGCATTTAAATGAAAAGGTGGATAATAAACTACCCTCTATACATTTTTTGTATTCTTTGCTATTTGAAGCAATAAATAATATTGATAGGGATTAGGGGATAGTGATTCCAATAATTCAAAATTGGATCCCTAGGGAAAATAATCTAGATGTTATGAATAAAGCCTCAAGGTTTGATGTAAATAATAGGCCCAATCATTTGAAGCCTATATATATTAGTTAAAATCATTGCAAGGTTTCGGATATACAGGATGATCTAGAGTAGGAAGATTAGGGGTGGTAAGAACTTAAATGATTGGGGTAACCTGCTGTTACATTATAGCTGATGGCCAGTCAAAACACTCCAACAATGGTAGGATCAAGCAAGTGAAGTCATCAATAATCAAATTAAAATAGTGTGATGAATCAAATGATCATTTTGGTAGAATTGTATGGATAAGATTGTGGTATCGACTCATTTTGGAATCTTTGAAGAGATGCTAGTGGGTGGCAGTAAAGTATTTGCCTTATAGTGAGGTAAAGGGTGATTAATTTTATTGTGGCCCAATGAAGAATACGGAGGTGGGTGGCTAATTATTTGAATGATGATGAGTAAAAAGAGTGGAGCTACTAATAGGTGGAAGAATTAGATGTTGTGGGTACAATGTTTCCAATTTTGTGTGGATGACTTTCTTGGCATGGGTTTTCGTGGTTTTAGTTGTGCATCAGCCTTCCTCCATAGCAGACATGTTGAGCGAGAATATGCTCAAGATGATTGTTGTTATGTGATTTTTGAAAAGAATATTTTTCAAGGTGAGGTGGCCTATTGTAACAAATTTTGGAATATCGCACTAGGTGCTCCAATTATTTGGTAGCGGTGTACTTTTTTGGCCAGTGCTTGTTTCTCCTTCATTTTCTATAAGGTTCAAGGCAGTCTGTGGGTTAGCTAGATGATTTTTGTTGAGTCTAGGTGAAGTTACCGTGAATTGTAAAAAGTCTAATGGTTTTAGAGAAATGCAATTTAGGTTTTGAGTCATTATGTAATAGGTTTTGAGTTCATAGAGATTTAATGTTGTATAACAGTACTAGCATTTCAGTTGAAATGAAAATTCGAGCTCATGTCTCTCCATTGTACATGCATATCTAAACTTTCAATGAAGTAACTAAGGGTTGTTTTATCCATTTCACTGTTGTGGTTTGTATGATTCTATTTTAGCTTTAATTCAAGGAATTAATCAAAATGCTTGAATGGGATTATAGGCGGATATGTGCTGTATAAGGATTTGATAAGTAGTCTTGGGTTAGAGTGCACACTGATGAAATTGTAATGCAATATTGTCAGGGATCTTATATGTGATGTATTAAATCTATTATAAACCTCCAGATGCTTCTGAATTTGACTCCTACAATGGATATATGGCACTGATCTAAGTTGTAATTATTCGTGTAGTTCAGTATTTGTTTGTCTTTTCCTAGAGCTTGTACAAATTGCAAATCATTGGCTATCTTATACAATAGATTGTGTTTAGTTATCTCACACTCTAGATAGTTGATATTGTCTATGAACAGCCAATTCTAGTTGATATTATCTTTTCATGTTGAGCTATTAAGTGAGATCATCTGCTATTGTTAATATTGTTTATAATAATGGTGCAGAGGTTGTAAACACATTAAGGGATCACCCTCCCGGGTCTTGCAGAGCCCGAAGTGTACGAGGTGTTAGAACTGTAAAATTTTGAATTTTTCACAGTTAATTGCATTCATGAGTTTCCAAATTGAGTCCTCATCATAAGCATAAATTTCCCTCCTTATGGCATCTTGCTTGTATTTTTTCATATGATTCATTTGAATCCAACTAGTCTTTGATATTTCATTGTATTACCCATATCGGCAAGATAGGGTGAAGGTCTCCCTGACCTATATTTTTCACTAATGTATGTTTGTTGTAGATTATCGGCAGGACACATCTATTGTTTTGGTGACAAGAAAGTCATATCGGCAAGAGAATTGTTATCGAGATGAGTCATAACGAACTCATGTATGTCTCACTGACCAGCGCGGGGAATGATGTATCGACCAAACAAAAGGTTATCGGAATGATGTCTTACCGAAGGCGTTGGGTCTTTCCGATACGGTGCAAGGGGGGTTTCGTCAAAAAGCTATCGAAAAGAAGCTATGTAGTCTTGCCAACTCAAATGTCACATTGATAGAGAATTGCATCGGCGAGAGAATAAGTCTTTGGCATGAGTTCTGTCAAAAATTGAAGGTTACATCGAAACAATACTTTGGGGAGAGTCTCACCGAATAAAGTAATTTGGAGGAATGGGTTCGGCGAGACATTTGGCATCGGTATGAGTCTTTTCGAAGATTCGCAAGTCTTACTGATGAAATTTATTTCATCAGTAAGAGAATGATATTGTCATGGCGATAAGAAGTAAACTTAAGGAGATTTTTTGGTGAGACATAGGATATCTATGGGATGTCTCCCCGACAACAGAATGTTATATCGACCCACATGAGACAAAAGAATACATTTCGGCGAGACAAAGTATTGTCTGTGAGACTTCTCCCTGACTCTAAAGGTCACAGTGAAACACAAAGAACTAAAGGATGATTGTCGATGAGACATTGGCCTTCGGTGTGACTACAGGATGTTTCGGTGAAAGATCTAATGAATGTTGCAAAAAAGATTTCACCCCAGATTTGAAAATCTCTCACCGACAAGACATTTGATGTGACAGTGCAAGTTTCAAATAACTCTTCATTCGTGCTTCAGCTGACATATTAATGGTGTGATGGGATATAACAGGGTAAGTGTAATCAAATGCATTTGTAATGAATTGATTGCAGAAGATTCAGTAGTGCGAACAGAGAACCAGGACATCTTCCAGCCTGAGGAGCTTAAGCAATACACTATAAGTTACTGCATCTTAGCCTTCTAAATTTTAACTTCTGAAATCTTGAAGAATGAAGTCCCCTGGTTTTGGAAAACTCAAAAGTAGAAAACAGGGTGAAAGTAGTCAATTGAAAGGGAAGAAATAGAAAATTGATACAAAACATGAGGGCACTGAATGAAGATTAAACCAGGATCTCATTGATTAGTTGCCTACTTCAGGGCCTAGATCTAGAAGGTCTGCACAACTTAGGGCAGAGATTGATAAACTAGATGACAAATGCAAATTCATAGGAGACGTCTAGACTACCATAAGTGGGTACGAATTGTTCAATTTCCATTATCATAGAAGAAGTCATTTTCAACCAGTTTACAACCCATGGAAGCTGAATTTGGGAAAACTGGTGTGCCCTAATGTGTTTGTGAATGCTGAAGTGGTAAAATTGTTGGCTGATAACTATGACCCGAAGCATAAAGCTATATGTGACCCATCTGGAAAGCCACAAATATATCTGTCAAAAGAGGCAATTGGGCAGGGTTTTAATTTAGAAGGGTTTTGCAATGAGGAGATCATACACGAGGAATTGGAGAAGGAATTCTCGAGAATGGATACAATCTATAAGGGTTGGAGGTTGCCAAATCATAGAGTTAAACAAGGCTGCAAGCCAGATCCTCTACAGGATAGTGAGGGCCCCCCTTATCATGTAGACTTGTTTGAACCCTCTATGAAATACACCTATTTTTCAATGTGTCAGGTATTGGGAATGGATGCCCTAGAGTATATGTCAATTATTCCCATGATTATC
>VDFB02216497.1:0-36267 GCA_007258455.2 Sequoia sempervirens
TGGATGGTAGCATAGATGATTGTTTTCAGTGTGAGTTTTTATGTCAAAACAATAGGAAGTAGTATCTATGTTAGATCAATTTACTTTGTCATTGTCAAAACTTAAGAAGAGAACCATCACCTTGAGATCCCAAAGCCTTACTGCAAATAGCTCCAGACACCACCCCAGATTTATAAAATTAAATGATAGGAAACTAAACATCTACAATGACCCTATCATACAAGAAATTTTATTTTTCTCACCCTCAAAAATGTGTGTATTGAGGTAGACGTATCCAAAGACCACAAGGAGGCAATCCATATTCAAATAGATGATATACATCATAGTCAACAAGTTTTGTATAACAATTTAACTAACACTTGTACTAGGTATCAATACTCTAAGCATAAGATCAAGGATTTCCCACTCGTTACTCAAGCCAAACCAACTTCTAACAATACAAATCACTTGCCTCTAGCAAAGAGTGGAAAGAATTGCAATTGGGAACCATAAGACTAGTCAAGACAATGCTGCCAAAGGCTCAACACTTAATCCAATTAGGGGCTCTACAAGCAAAGTCATGGGTCCGTTCATACCCTAATTCTAGTTTCATTGATAAGCCTTTAAACAAGGCAAAGCCTTAGCAAGAACATGTTTTAGGGTATACCTCAAAAGAGCTTACCAAACTGTACTATAGGTGATCTCCTCTTGCAACCAATGTTCTCTCTACAAAACATGGGAGCATGTTCACTCAACCCTCTCAACACAAGGCCTCCTTAAGGTGTTTTCATCACTTGGCCCATGCTCTGGAGGATGGAGAGTTTGTGCCAAATAAACATATCAGCCTCTATAACTTTGGTGATTTCATGAAAACCAAGTCACCCAAGCTTTTTACAAAATAGCTACGATGCTTTGCAAGGGCCAATTGGACTCCAAGGATATGTGCTTTGGTACCTATGTTCAATGAATCTTATGTCATGGAATTACAAGATCCAATAGACCCGCCTCAAAAATATGTAGTGTGGGATATTCGACAAAGATTTGCCAACATTGACATTTTTGTTCGCAAGAGATCAAATTTTATGGCTTTTTGTTTTCACTTTTATGTTGTTTCATATGGCTAAATGGTATTTTTCTTACTAGTAATCATGAGCAAATATGGAGTAGTCACCTTTTTTGCTCCCAAGTGGCACTCGCATTTTGTTGATTATGGAAATGACCCCTCTAACAAAGAATTATGGATTCTTTTCAATATTGAAGACCACTTTCTTGGCATGATAGCTAATGTTTATGCCTCTAATGATGCAATTGAACACTACCATCTTTTCATTGGCTTGCTAACAACTTGCTAGATGTGCATTGGTTGTTGTGTTGCCATTTCAATATGGTTGAGGTAGCATCCAATAAGAATGGCCACCCCCAAATGAGATGGAAAGCTGGAGAACATGGGATGTGGCTCTATATGCACAATAAATTGGGTCTTCATGACCGCAATATTGTCTACCAAAAAGACTCTTCAATTTGGTACACATGGTCCAAAACCGTAGTATTTCCAAGAATGTAATTAAGAGACTCAACAAAGGTATGCTGTCATCTCAGCCTTTATTTTTCTCTAGTACTTGTTATTCTATTGTAGTGGAGCCTATGTCAAATATTGTTCTCTCTAACCAATATCTAGTCTAGTTTTGAATTGAGTGCAATTTCAAGAAAACTATAGTTGAGAAAGCACAATTCTATCTCAATATCTCTCTTCACCACAAGCCCACGTTGGCACATATCCAACATGTGTGGAAACTTTTTCCATGTCCTCAAAATGGAACAAGGTAGATTGTCTAGCAGACTTATACCATCAAATGCATAACCCACTTTCTAAACTACACCAAAAGAAAATAATTGATGTGTACTGTACTCCGAGAGCTCAAATTTGTAATGCCCGCTTCTTAATTTTATATAAAGGGGGCAGCCTTTTCCCTACAATGTGGTGGGTTTTTCATTTCCTATAGATCTCTGTCCTAAGACTACCACCATTCACAAAGATGTTTTATGAAAGAAAAAATAGTTTAAATCAAATCACATGCCCGCTTGTTTTTAGGAGATACAACAGTTCATTAAAAATTAATTTGTTGCTGAAAGGCAAATGAAGGGTGGCATCCTTTGGAAGAGAAGGATATAAAAGAAGTCAAGAAAGGAGGATGGAAGGAATCATTGAAGACATCTTTATATATTTGGTTTATCTCCTGTGGAGCAGAGATCGTGTTCTAACAGCCTACGGACGAAACCCCCCTAGGCCTGGAAATTATAAGACGAAAACCCTTTTCTTTTCCTTGCAAAGTTGGTGGACAAAAACCCCTAACTTTAGCAGATTGGAAGTTATTTTCCAAAGGAATTTCAGTGTGTTAAAACTACTGCAGACTTCAAGTAATTCAATAATTCTATAAGAGCAAATATTTGACATAAATCTAAGCTGATTTCTGAGAGTACAAAACAATAAAAATGAAATTTAACAGCAACAATTAAGTTAGTAATAAAATCAGAAAATTCTTATTGATTATTGATTGTGCAAGTTTTACTGTGAGTTAGATTTAATTATATTTAAGGAAAAATAAGAGAAAAAATAAAAAAGGGGCATTACAAAATTTAAGCCAAGCTTCATTGATTGAAGACTCAAAATAGGGTGTCTAGGGAGTTTTTTCAATCCTTGTCAGCTAAGAATACTTCCCAAAAAAATCAAATCCATATGAGAAGTAAACAAACTTTTAACAGAATTGCCTAATATTATCCAAGCATTTGTCTAGCAAATGTTTGAAGCTCATGAGTCATCCATGGTCCAAGAAAATGCCCTCTTGTGATATATTAACATGGCTCCCTATCATCTTTCAGTTTCTCAACGAACACCCTATGATAAGCCACTCTCTTTGTGAGAACTCCATGAAGCTGATTTGAGTATGACAAATGATTAAGCCCCAGGTAGTGATGGGTTGCCATGTGAGTTCTACAAGACTCTGTGGGATACAATTGGTAATGATCTCTATCCAATCTATTGGGAAGCCTTTCAAAACAAAACCTTAGGGCCTATCAACAACAAAGGAAATATAAAGTTCATACTTGAAGGTTGGTGATCATGAGTTGATCTATAATTGGAAACCCATCATTCTTCTTAATGTCCCCTACACAATCATTGCCAAAGCCCAAGCACTATATATCCACAATTTTCTCCCATTCATGGTGTAGCCTAAACAAACAAGTTTTATTAAGAGTAGGTATATTATTGATAACATCATTGTCATCTAGGACAGTATAGAATGGACCTACCACTCTAATTGGCAACTCATTTTCATTAAAATTGATTTTGAAAGGTTTACAATAGGATTGAATAGCCTTTTATCCTCGCCATGCTCAAGGTACTTAGATTTGGCCCTAAATTTCTTCAATCTATTCAACTTTCCATTAATGCTTTATCCTACCTTATTATTAATGGCATGCAATCTGAATAGTCTAGGCTTTTCCAATCTATAATACAAGACTGTCCTTTTTCTCTTGCACTTAATGTCCTTGTTGTCTAAGGGTTTCACTATCTTCTAGCCAATGCTATTTCTCAAAAGCTTATCCAAGGAATTTCCCTTCCAATAAATTCCTCTCAACGATTGGAAAATCAACATTTTGTAGATGACTCTTTTCTCACCCCTCTTGAAAACTAGGCCAAAGTCAAGCATTCCCTTCACTACCTTGATACCTTCTATTTAGTTTCAAGTTTGTCACAAGACTCGGACTCGCCTCGACTCGGCAAGCTGATTTTTGACTCGGACTCGGACTCGGAGCCCAAACTCGCCAAGACTCGGCAAAGACTCGGCAAATAGAAAAACCCAAGAAATTCAGAGATTTTTAAGGATTTAAAGCTTGTTTCATGCACCCTTTAGTAAATAAACCTTAAATACACAATAACATCATGAAATAGAAACTACTATGATCCTATACACAAACATCTATCGATCACATAAGTATAAACGCAAATTTTAGCTGAAGGAAATAAGTAATTACTTAATACTTAATAGTTAATAACAATAACAGTAGTAAGAGTTTAAAGTTTAAAGTTAAACAGTTAGAACTTAGATATATAAATGTTGTGAAATGTATACAATACTCATGGAATATGAAATCCATGGCATCAAAAGTTCCAAACATATAATAAAAGTAAAACAAAAGCTATAAGTCTATGGCTCAGAGGAGCCTGCATCACTAAGGCTCTAAACTTTAGTCCTCTTGCGTAGACGTCTAAGAGAGGTCCTAGATGATGTTGCAGCCATCATCTCTGCCTGTGTCTCAGTGTCAGACTCAGAGGCACCCAAACCAGCATCCAAGGTGTCTCCTCGTGCTCTATCCTCCTCCTCTGCCATGGCTATTGCCTCTGCCTCTCGATCTGCCTGGTCGACCCAATCAAGGTCCTCATCGGTAAAAACAGGATCCTCGACCTCAGTGATCCAATCTGACTGTGGATCAACCTCCTCCAACGTGATGGGTGACAAGTCAGTGCCCAATATCTGTCTATGGCGAAGGCGCAGGTTGTAATGAACATAAACAAGATCATTCAACCTCTGCACTGACAACCTATTGCGCTTCTTGGAGTGTATGTGCTCAAACATACTCCAATTGCGCTCACAACCCGAGGCACTGCATGGTTGGCTCAACACTCGAATCGCAATCCTCTGAAGATTTGGTACTTTAGCACCAAATCTCTCCCACCATGCATCTGAGATGAGAAAAAGAAAAAAAATAAATCTCATTGTGAAATGTGAATATTTAATTATAAATTTATAATATGAACATTGAATATAAAAGATTGAAAAGTGGTAATTTTTAAACTACTATTATGCCCTTAATAAATTTTTACCTGGCTGCAATGTCGATCGAGTATCTTTGCATATATCTCTTGCAAAGAGATCTCCTTGTGCAAGTCTGAAAATCTCTATCTCAGCAACAATTTGGGCTCCAACATGAGAATCAGACATCCGCTCAATGACTGTGTAGAGCCCACTCAAAACCTCCTCATCTGCCTTGAATTCTTTGCGAAATTGGAATGCCGGATTGAGAAAATATGCTGCTGCGTGTAGGGGCTTGTGAAGCTGGAGGTGCCATCGTCTATCGATGATCTCCCAAATGGGGCGATACTTACTATCAATTCCCCCATAAATGGATCTAATGGCCTCTTTGGCCCTATCCATGCCCTCGTATATGTAGCCCATTGCGGGCTTTTCCCCATCAGCAACTCGTAATAGAACCACTAAGGGCTCTGTGACCTGCAATTATTATGAAACATTGACATAAGTAAGAGTTAACAAAAAAAAGCAAATAAAATAAAAACAAGAATGAAAATAATAAAATATAATGTAGAATTACTAAACTAATTACTTATTAGTTATTAACTTATTACATTTACCTTGACAATCTCCTTAGTAGGCACCCAAAAGCCCTGCTCATCAAAAATCCAACCTGATGCACTTATCCCTGCATTTGTCTTAGAATATGTTGAGGAAGCCCACTCCTCACTAACAAACATCCGCCTCAAAGCTCCCTTTGACTGCAGTAAGGATTGTAGAGTGATGAAGTTGGTAGCAAAGCGTGTTATCCCAGGGCGAGCCAACTCCTTTTGCCCCGTGTATTGCCTCATAAGGTTGAGGACCCATGTGTGATTATATATGTACTTACAAATATTCCTTGCGGTCTCTACACATGCTTTGATCCAGTCAAGCTTGCCAAGATCCTCCAATATGAGGTCAAGGCAATGAGCGGCACAAGGTGTCCAAAATAATGATGGGTGCCTATCCATCAATAGTCTACCTGCAGCAACATAATTTGCTGCATTATCCGTCACTATTTGCACCACATTCTCCTCCCCTACCTCAGCCAAGACCCCCTCCAAAGCCTCACAAAGGAATTCAGCATTTTTGGAGTTGCCGGATGCATCAATAGATTTAATGAACATGGTACCACCTGAAAAAGAAACAAAATAAATGATTCAATTAAATATAAATTTAAAATCTTGATTGTTAATCACTAAAGCAATGCATTTTAGGAAGTAAAATATTTACCCGAGGAAGAAACAAGAAAGTTGAGCAATGTCCTATTTCTTCTATCGGTCCAACCATCAGTCATGATGGTGCAACCCTTCTTCCTCCAAATTTCTCGCTGCTCCTCTATTCTGACTTTCACATCAGCCACTTTTTGGGACAAAATGGGGCCTTTTATCTCTTCATCATTAGGGGCTTTGAACCCCGCCCCACAAACAGTAACTGCATCAATCATATTTTGCCAATATGGAGACCTAACACAAATAAATTAAATTTAGTAATTACTAATTAGTATTGAAAAATGTATAATTTCAATTTGAATTCAACATAGCTCTAAAAATAAAATTCAAGAGATAAAGAATCAACTATCAAGCAACAAGCTATATATTTTAAAACAAAACAAAAGAAGAATTACCTGGCTGCATGAAATGGAATGTCGCAATAAAACCAGAAGTCTCCAATTGCAGCTTTGGCTGCATCATGTTTATCCTTGTTCCAACCCATGCTCTCAAGAGACGGTTGGGAACCCGGAGTAGTGCGTGGCAAAATATATGAATCCAGCCTAGATCCACGAACTCTGGGCCCAATGCTAAGTTTGCTAACGCTACCACTGCCACTGCCACTGCCACTACCACTACCAACAACTGAAGGTGAAGACCCTGGAGGAATTTTAGGCCTGGAAGAACTCGAATCTACAACTCCACGCAAGGCTGCCATCTCATCTTTTTGCTTCTTTTTTAACTCTTTTTGTTGCTCAAAGGTTTCCAATTGCACTTGCACTTCACGCATTACCTCAATAGGGACCTTTGTGCAAGGATTAGCATCTCGGCAAGGTATACATGCAAGGTGGTATTTCAATCTATTAATGCCACCCCCAAGAAAAAGAGTTTCGCAATGAAAACATTGTATTTCTCCTTTTTTTTGCCCAGGGGTAACAATGGCATGTTTCCAACAAGGATCTCTTTTACCTTGAGACATGGTGAAATTGAATATGATGGAGACAATTTATAGATATATATTATAAACAATGCTGCAATAACACATAAATTTTAAAAAATTAGCATTCAAAGTATAATTTATAATAAAACTAAAAAACCTAGGGTTTGCAAGTTTGCAACTATAAAACTATTTTTTTTTTTGCAAGAATGCCTAGGGTTTGTTCAACAAAAAACTTAAAGTCTTAAACACACACACCTAGGGTTTGTATTTATTTGTAACTTGTTCTTTGTTCACTAAAACAAAATAGAAAAAACAAAGAAGAAAAAAAGAATAGAAAATGAAGTTTTGGTTAAAAAAAACAAAAAAACCTTCAAAACTCAAACATACCTCTTCAATCTTCTTTGAAATCAATGGAAATCTCTTTCCAATCCCTTGTAGACTCCTCTAGATGCAGCAAAATCACCTACGAACCTGCACAAATGCGATTCAATAAGCATTTGGTGCTCAATCTCTTTGCTGATTTTCCTTCAATGCAAATGTGTTTTGGCTCTCTTCTCTCTTTTTTCTCTCTTACTAGCTTGAAAATGAAATGAAGTGCCTTTTGGAGGAATAGAGGCAAGTATAAAAACAAAAAGAAAAAAAAAATGAAACTTTAAAATGTGTTTTTTTTAACACACATGCCCACAAAACTGACGGCCGAGTCTTTGGCTCGGGACTCGCCGAGTCTGGCGAGTCTCCCGAGTCTCGCGAGTCTCGGCGAGTCTGGCGAGTACTCGGCAGCCGAGTCCCAAAGACTCGCCCAGCCTCACTCGCCTCGGGACTCGCCCAGACTGCCGAGTCTCATGTAGTCTTGTAACACTTTCAACATCCAACATATGGTAGAAGAAAACCTAGTGCTACAAAAAGTCCTTGTGCCAACCTAGCTTCAAATTTTTGGTTGGAAATGGATTGGTCAGAGATACTTTTCATTTTCTAGGCATACACTTTTCCTTCCAAACCTCGCCTTCTTCTTTGTGACAATTTGTGATCGAAATAGTTGAGAAGAAGCTATCCTACTAGATCACCAAGCCACTGTCCCTAGCTAGCAAATTTTAGATTTCCCTGAAGGTGCTTTTTGTAATTCATGTTTATTACTCTTCATATTGGGCTGCTTCTAAGGTTTCTTACAAAAAGCTTGAATAGATTCTTTAAGATTTCTCTTGGACCAATTTTGAGCAAGCAAAAGGCTTCCATAGGGTTGCTTGGGAATTTTATTGCCTTCGCAAAGACTCTAGTGGCCTTGGTATTCTTGACATCCAACAAGAAGGCACTGCTCCTTGTGCCAAGTGGATTATCAAGGCTCTAGAAAGCAATGAGGCTTGGGAGGATTTTGCTTCAAAATTGCACTTCTTCTAGCCTTCCTTATGGCTGCATGGCTAGGAAAAAACTGGGTTTCTCCCTCATTATGATCATGAAGGTGTTGGTTAGGATTCCAGATACATTTGTAGCCAAAAGCACTTGGAGGGATTGGCTTTTGTGTAATGGTAATGGTTTTCATGATGGTCTTTTTGTGGACCAGCATTCTCTTTGGTGGTTCCCAATTATCAATTACCATCATGTTTTGCTTGTGGAGGTTCACTGAATTTATGCTCTTAAGTTTTTTAAACAGGCTTAAGAAAACAATTTCTAACCTCTTAACCAAAGCCACGTGCTCCAAGCTCTCATGGCTAAAAGCTAAGCCTAAGTATATATTGAGCAAACAGGACCAAGAATCCTTTTTGGATATATTCCAGAGGCAGTCCCTCCTTACTTATAGCACAAATTGCCAGTCAAACAACACAGCCATGGTGGAAGGATTGGAAGTACTAGGGACTATTGGTCCATCTTAGGGTTTCAAATTCCAATTGTCCCTTCTATGGAGTCTTGGAGACCATTAAGCACTTGTGGTTTTGACCTAGAGCTCAGTTGGCAAGGATGTGGATCAATGACTTTTTCAACCCTTTCATCCGGAACCTTTGACATGGCACATCATGCTCCTAAGAGAACCCAAATTCCTTGAAAAATCCACCCAGAACTGGCATGCTTCCCAGGTTGAAATCATGTTCAATATTTGGAAAGTTTTGAATTTATTTCCAATGCTTTTGTTGATCAACAATCATTGTATGAAAATCAGTTATGTTCTTTTGCAGATTCAAATCCACGCCAATAATCTGGCCCTGGAAGTTGTGCATCTGCAAGTGCTTCTTAATCATTGGGACAATGAACCTTGCAATTCGGCCAGGTTTCCCCCCAATTTGCCTCTTTGTGGTTGTGTTCATTCCCCACCAAAGGGACTTAGAAGAGGATGCAGTGGCAGTTTACAGCAGCATTCCAAGAGCCTCACTGGCTTCACTCCACCTGCCAGGGTGGGAAGCCCTTCCTCAACATCATCTCACAAGTGCAGGCAGGAGCCTCTTCTAGGGAAGGACAGCAGGACAAGAAATATCTGCAACTTGCGCTAGCTATTTCACCATGTCATGGGACTTTGGCTGCTTAACAAACAGAGGAGCAGCAGCCTGCTAAAGATAATATTGATGCTATTACTGAATGTGGAAGCCAATTCTTGATAGCCAAGACCTTCCAGATGGTAGCTGGGGATCCAAGCTTGATGACCAAGATCCTCCACCTGCTATTGGTTTTATTGCTTTAGATGCTTAGAGATTTTCTGATATTATAATCATGGCTGCATCAGCTTGTTCCTGTTTTTTATCGGAAAAACTTTGGTTCCTAGGCCATGTTTTGCCCAGTTTTGACAGATTATGCCATCCACCCTTTTTTGTGAACCTGCTATAAATTATTTCTGATTTGAAGTAATATATAGACACTATTTCATCAAAAAAAACATAAGTTCTACTCACCTCTTCAACCTTGCATGATATCTATGTTTTGATTTTGTAGGATTTCAACTAGCAATTGCATATGTGTTTGTAGTCTTCCATTAGAGTTGACATTGCACCCCAGACTTCTTTATAGTGTTTTAGTATGGTTTTCTTCATTTATGGAGATGTACTATTATTGGCCATAGTGCCCTAGGGAAAGCAAATTTTTCTTAACCTTTAATACAGTAATTGTAAACCCATCTCATTGTCCCTGTGACATAGAAACATGTCAAAAAAGAAGTAAAATGCATTGAATTAGCATGTAATTTCAGCCAGCTTAATTCTAAGAGGTAAAACTAACGATAAATGAATAATCCTATCAATCTTTCAAGTGATGATATATGTATGTCCACCACCAAACCTATAAGCATAGAGTTAGTGTGCATATTCATTCTACAGGACAAAGATATATGACTGATCATGTTGAACCCTTCAGGTGCTGATATATGTATATATTTCTGTTACAAAACTTACAGTGGTGATCCACTGTAGTCATCACTTAACATTCACCACACAATTCTTATTGGAAATTAGGTTCACCATTCATGGTAACAACCAACTCAGCATAGCATCCTAACCATGATACAATTATCTGTATTGTCTCCTTTTGGGATTGCCCTAAATCTTGCCCTAGAATCACAAGTTTCAATGTAGTTAGGGTTATAACTTACCAATTAAATGCTTCAAGTAAGATAAATCTTGGTTTAGATCCTGCAATCATGTTAGATAATATTGGAATATAATTCATATGATCAAAACATATATAAATATTTGAACCATGTAAATACATAGCTATTAAACTACACCATATCCATAATGCATAATGGGAGTTTAATCATAATAGGAATTGGACAGGAAACATGATAAGTCTGCCCGAAGCTATCCCAGCTAAGCCCAAGAGCACGCAACATCCAAACTAAGACAACTCGCCCCTTGGCCCCAAGTGGCAGGAACGTCCAAGCTAAGACAATTCCACCCTTGGGGTGGGCTACCTAGTGGGTAAACTTGTATCTGTATTCCCTATCCATGCTGCCTTATCCATCCTCCTTATGATTGAGACTCCTTGAATCCATCCTAACAACCAGTCATAGTTTGGCTTGATAGGAAAGCCTTGAAAAGGGTGCCTATAAACTACTCAACCCATCTAAGCCCAAGAGCGTGCAGCGTCCAAACTAAGACAACTCATCCCTTGGCCCCAAGCAGCAGGAATGTCCAATCTAAGACAATTCCATCCTTGGGGTGGGCTACCTAGCATGGGAGAAGCCTGTAAACTGCATCTCCCTAACTTGCTTCCTTCAACCTTACGTTTGATTGATCATAGGATAAAGACATACAAAATATATATATATAATCTATTCATTCTAAAGGAATATAATCTATTACAGCAGTACTATGATATATGCATGTGAGAGAAATCAAAACTTATTCATAAAATAATTACTGCACACTATCTCTATAATTCATACCAGATCCTATTTACTGTTTTAAATGTTTGTATGCCTGCAATCTCTTATATTAAATCTAATTGATATATCTGCAGATTGCTCAATTTTCTAGTAGAAGGTGATAGAACTTTTATTCCTCATTCAATGTTGATTGCTATTGACTTCACTTCATCTTACATCTACGAAAGACTGAGAGACACCCCCCTTCATGTTATGCATTTGTCCAAGAGGCATGACCCTTTGTTAATAATCATAACTAATATTATCTCCTAATCGCTTAAGGGATAATTAATATTTATTAATATTATCCCTTAATATTATCGCTGATCTGCTTTTGAGGGAGATCGTTGCCCTTAAACTAATCGCTGCTTTCAGAAACATATTAATTACTGCTTCTTAATCATTAGTCACTGCTCCTTATAGGAATTGCTACCTATTTAGGTATTCGCATCTTTAACTGGGCGATTAACACACACATTAATATATGCGTCTTTGTCTTATGTGTCAGGGTAAGGTCGGCCAAGATTAACTCCGTTTTGCTAAAAGACATTAATTAAAAAGGGAGTCGGCCAGTATATACAATATAATTAATATATATTTCATAATCAGCGCTGCCACAGGTCTGAGTGGGCCATCTTTGGAATATGGGGAATAAAGCAGGTCATTTACATTATCCTCAACAATTAAAATGTTCTTCCATTCTTCATTCAGAGCTCATAATATAGACAAGCTTGTTCAACTGTGCTTTCCAGGATTCTCCTTATAAGTAAACCTGTCCAGCTGCTTTCTGTGGGGTTCTCATAATCAACCCTACCCAAAGGTAAACAAAAAAATTCTCCATAACAGAGGCCCATTGGAAAGGAGATCATGCAAACTAGGGTTTATGCATGCATAAATTACATTTAGAAAGCTGATTTCATCATTTACTACAGCAGAAAGTTAACATAAATATCTACGAGAATAAAGACTCCATAAGAATAAAATTATCCCATATGAAACTGAAAAATAACAGCAAAATGTATGGTAAAATTTCTACCATTGTCAATGCTACTGACAAGAAGTTCCAAACAAATCTTCTATAAATATTAAAATCCTGCTAATTCTTGGAAGGTTCACATGTCAAGGATATTTGGTGGAGAATTCCAATCTCCAAGAACTCTACTTTTCTAGAGATCAACTAAATCAGTCTCCCTCCCTTTCTCTATCAACTAATTTATTCTCCCTCCCTTTCTCTCTCTTTGATGCCAGATGGAGTAAATTATGCTTACAGTGTCAACAAGTGCACGTGATCTTTTACCAGATCCGGATGTTGATTTTCTCTTCCATAGGTGGAGTTGCTTTTGAGGTGCTTTTTTGTTTAAGTTCCTGCTTTTCAAATCCAAATTAGACCCAAATCAAATAACCTTTCATGAAGGCAAAAAATGCAATAACTAAAATAGAGCATCTCTCTATTTCTAGTTGATGACTGGGATGTGGAAAAGGTCATTAAAAGTTGCTTACTAAATTAGTTTATTGAAGCTTTAATTATGACCTCCCCTAAACTTGGCTGCAATATTTTTATATGAAATTTAAATGCCACAAACATGCTGGGTTTGTGATTTACCTTGCAATTGTGGATAGAATAGCATTTCCCTCCTGATAGAAACTAATTAGTTTGTTAAATTATTCAATAACACCACTTCAAGAATCAAAACTAAATGCAGCTTTGAAAACCCCTGTAAAAATGTTGGACTGAACAGTAAAGAAACCACAAGCTAAAGTGTCAAACTTCTGTGTTTGATCAGAGATCTGTAATTCACTTGGATATTTCTACATGCAATTATTTAACATGGATTTAAGATTGCCTGTGTTGATCCAATGCAAATTGCTACTGAAACTCAGCACACATAAGGCTGAAAATCGAAACATTGCAGTTATGGCTAACATTTATGTCTTTTATATTATTTGCAATGTGTACATGTTGAAGCACATACCTATAATGCTGGAAAATTCATTCTTCATCCACTTCATTGATTCCTCATACAGAAATTAGTGTGTTAAACAGTTGAACCACTGAAATTGATTAAATGGTATGCTGTGAATTAAGAACTATGACTAAAAATTAAAATCAACTCCTAATAGAAAATTCAGTGCTTACTTGAGTGCTGATAGGAGATCAGCATTAAAGAAATTAATGAAAAACCTGGAAAAGAGAAGCAACAGATCATGCTATAACTGTGGCACAAGATATATCCAGGAGAAACTCACTTGGGGTGAAAACTCCAGCATCAAATATCTATGCTTCTTCATCAATCCTCATGGTTACAGATGGACACAAAATTGTGGCTCTCTTGAAGCATTTAAGTGTCACAATTCGTCATTATGGAAGATATTGTCCTTCGTCTACAACACAGCTCAATCCGCCCTAAGGTCTGATACTACTCAGCTATGAAGCAGACCCATAGCAGTAGCATTTTCTTCTTCTTTCCCAAAAGGATATGTTGGTTAACATTCCAATCTTTCATTTTCCATTTTTCTTGTTCTTCCCTGAGATATCAGAACTGGAGTCCTAGAGCCTAAATTTGAAGGCGATATAGCCATATTTAGCCATTTTTGCCATAAAATACAACTAAAACTTTACGAAAGCTGTATCACACTGTAAGAGAGGGCGACCAACCATGTCAAGGCTCCAAGTCACAGAGAGCCAAGAGTGGAGGGCTGCCCTAACTTACCTCACTCTAAAGGGGTGTTTCAAATAGAGGTTGAGAATGATGAGGACTATAAAATACTTCAATCACTCTACAGATCCGAACTTAAGTTTAGGCTAGGCGAGCTAGTTTTCGGAGTCGGTACTGTGCCTCAAACAGCTCTCTGTCCAAGGATGACAGCGCAGTTCTGGGATGTCAGCGCGGCACGTTGGCGTCTCTTGGGCGTGCAGGTGTCCGTACGGTTAGAAAACAATACAACTACTCAAAAACAAATTTACAGCCTAGCTAGCTAATCTCGATGGTAAAAACAGAATAAATAGAAACTAAAGTGATAAAACAAGTAAATGAGAACTAGGGTGACATAGATGATCTCACAAGGATGCACGTTCACCAGCTAGCTCCAAATGCACGTCCACCTACACACAAGAAAGAGGGGAAAATTGTTGGGGCTGTATAGGAGTCTGCCTCAGTCAAACCCCCATTTTGGTGTTTTGTCGTGTCCCCGAAATCGTGCCATTTAGACAACAAAGAAGCATATCTAAAATTATTAACCACTTAATTATAATTGTTAAAAACAATATAAATATTAAAATAATATTATAATCATTATCATATAAATATAAAATATAAAATATAAACATAAAATAAATATTGAAAATATATATATATAATTAAAATAAAATAAAGATAACCTAAGACATTGAAAATATAATTAAAATAAAAACACAAAATAACAATTATCAAATATAAAATAATAACAGATATTATAACTATAAAATATAAACTAAAATTATTAACATGTTAGGAAAGGTCAATCCCTTTGGAGAAAGTCACCTTTTTTGGAAGGAGGTGTATACATGTGAAACATTGTGTCTTTTTAAATGGATCACAATTCTTAGAAGGCATAAATAGGGATCGATGAATAAATAAATAAAAGGACAGATTCTAATCGCTGGCTGGGCATAGATAAGTATTGGTGGCTGAATATAGAGTAAAGGAAATTCTGCAGGGAGATAGAGGTCTGCTGATCGAATCATCTTTGGAGGGAAGAAATATATTATTCAATCTGAAATTTGGAGGGCAAGCAATTGGGAACATTTCTGAGTATATCAACAGTTTTATTGGAAAGACAAATGATAAACAATAAGATCGATTGAAGAAGAGATTATAGAGAGCAGCAGACTAAGGTAAGGAAAGGTTGTGTTGTACCCAAAATTAATTTTTTGGCATTCTGCTTAAATTGAGCTAAATCATGTTAAAATGTCGTCAAAAGTTTGTTTTAGGTCAAACCAAACATAAGGTCTTTGTAAGTTTTTGTCAAGGAACATATGTGCAAATTTTCAAAAAATTGAAAATTAGGGTTCATACCCCTATTTTTAGGGAAACCTCTGAAAATAGGACCTTCCCGGAAATGATTGAAAATGATTTTGATAGATTAATCGACTTCACGATCACACTGATCAAGTCAAAATCATCAATAGACATATTTTACTCTGGTGGGTCTATTTCTATTTTTCATGAACAAAGTTAGTAGCTTCGCAGCCATTAATGGCAGATTGGCCAGTACCAGGTGCTGAAAGCTAAGCTTCAACGATGCAACCATGGCGAAAAAGGTCTAAAAAGATGTTGACGAAGGAGATTCTCGAAACCAGAAAAGATCAAAATTTGGCTAACTCTGAAAATGCTACGAAGGAGAAGCTAACTCAAAGTGCTAAAAGAGCCCTTTCCAGAGAAAGGAGCCCTTCAATCTCAGGGAGCAAACACAGTCCTTTGATTCATCCAAGACAGTCATCCTCGACGTTCTCCTACTGGCTCGACAACGTAACAATCAGCAAGATCATCTGATGAAGTGATCGTCAGCAAATGTTAGCACAGTACAAAGAGGTAGTTATGAAAATCATCAAAAATGATTGTCCAACATAAGAAAAAGCGCCCTTGTCAAGCAAAGGCGCCCTTGAATGAGGTGGTCAAGATGTAACTCATTGAGAATGTAATGAGCCGGACCAATTTTTTTTTTTTTTTTGACAATAGTTACAATGCAACACACACCCATTAAGGTTAGCTCCAAAACCAAAATGATGCAGAAAGTAACTCTAACCAAGAATGCGCCCTAAGACCCGATGAGGGAGGAGGGGCGAGCATATGGTCAGAGGATCCCTATGAGATAGTTGAACTGAAAATAACTCTAACCAAGAATGCGCCCTAAGACCCGATGTGGGAGGAGGGGCAAGCATATGGTCAGAGGATCCATGAACTAGGTGACGGCTCAGTTGATCAGCAGTATGAAGTACAATGCATTACAAAGTAAATAGGCGGCTTGTCGACCTCTTCCACTTTTCAACGTGCAATACAGGAAAGTAAATGTAGAAATGAAAGACTTGGAGCAAAGCTAGTCTCTTCCACAATCGTGGGAATTACAAGTGCTTAGCAAGTAAATAAGATAACTGACAGTACTATTGTTCAGCTTTACAATGAGGTAGAAATGCCTGCCAAGAACACAGAATTAGAAGTCTATCAATGTTGCAATAATGTGTAATATCTCTCCAATGTTCAACAAGACTTCCAAGACTCAAACCCAACTCCAATGACAAACTCCTACAATCTGATATGACTGAACATTGACTGAAAATGCATAACCAGCAACACTGTAACTCACTAAAATGCTCACCAAACTCACAATACCTCACCAAATGACCTCCAACCTGATGCAAAAGAACTCTAGGATGATGGCGACCATGTCAAGACTGAGAAACTGCAAACAAATGAAGTATTATTTTTGTGCATGCATTCCAAGGCACCACAAAGAGGTATGGCTCTCTTGGAAGGGCAATTTTGTGATATAAAATTCAGCTCTCAACTAAAAAATCTGAAATTTGCCAGGAAGGGTCGCCCCTAGCTAGAGAATGCATAAATGAAACACCCAGAACAAGATTATTTTTATTTTCTTACTTATGAGCAAAAACAACATTCAGCTACACTAAACCAGCAACTCCAAAACTGACAGAAAAATGCAAGAACTCAACTACAAAATGCACAACTACTCTCAAGGACCAAGAACAACCAAAATCTCAACTAGTTGCTATCTTTCAAGCAAGAAGTCAAGCCAAGGCTAGGAGGTATGCTTTCCTCGAAGCTATTCACTCACCATTTCGGCAGCATAACATTAGTGTAGACCAAAGATAACCAAATGAAGAGAAGAGGCCTCCTTTTATAAACTCTGAAAAGCATCTCCATAAGCCTCTAGAAAGTGCGCCCAAACCAGGAAGTCAAAATAATTCAAATTTGAAGTTGATTGCAACTCCCTCCAAAGGTGGCGTCCATTTTTCAAGAAGGCAAGTACTTTGTTTAAAATAAAATATATCTTTCGTCAAGTTGGCATCCCATCTCCTCAAAGCATATTTGACCCTTAGAAATATTTAATCACCTCCAAATGAGGCATCCACCCTTGAAGTCCCCTTTTTAAAAACATCTTTAAGTCATGAAGCTAGGCCAAGGGGAAATAATATTAAAATATAACATTATAACATAAAATAACTTATCTCTCCAGAAAATACATCAAAAGGCCAAAAACAACAATAACAACCGAACTGACTAAAGAGGAAAGCCAACTATGTCGAAGCCAACAGGTCCACTGCCGAAAATAGAATTTACTAAAAATAGTAAATTCAGAAAGTTGCTCAGAACACCATGCATGCCATACCACTACGAAACTCTCTAAAAACTCAGAAAGAATCTGCAAACCAAACTCCAAACTCCAAGCAACAACCCCCCTAGAAAATAGGAAACCCTAATTTTTGCTTCTAAGTAGCCTACGGGCCTCCGGGATAGGCTAACGGTCAACTACACTGATCACTGCTGAAAAGGGGACATTACAGAGAAATGTCGCCTTCAATAGATCTCTTCGATCCCGTTTCAGCTCGACAACAAATCTGTCAACAAGCCTATGAGGCGAGTCAAATGATTGCAGTGATGTTTCAACTGAACATGCCAATTGAAGGATAAATCAATAAGATACAAGCTAAAAGCGCACCTATTGGCTAGGGGCACCCATCTTTTTGAGGTACCTGATGACCCCATCAACACTTGTTATGTATAATGAACTTACTCAGCTATCAACCAGCCTCTCGATCAAATCAAAAGCACTTTCATCGGACTTGCCAGGCAACCGGTGGAAGCAATCAAGTGGCAAATGTCCCAGAAAGAGATTGAATGTAAAACATGGTAAAACGTGCTAAGGCATGGGAAAAAGAGCCTTTTCCAGAGAAAGGCGCCCTTTATTTTGGGCCCTCAAATGCTGTCAGATGGCAGAAGGCTCTCCAGGATGACCTTCACCATTTGGGTCAATCTCAACAACGAAGCTATCAGCACGAGAATCTGGCGAGGCAATCAATCTAGAGCAAGGATCAAACAAAGGTCACTAAACGAAAAAATGATAAAAAAGCACTCAAACTCAAAAGGGACTCCTAAAAAGGTCAAAGGCAAGTTTGTTGACTTCAGTTAAGATATTTTGGAGGCAAACTTGGCCAATTCACCCCACAATCAGTGGAAATCAACCTTTTGAACTCCAAATCAAGCCAAATCAGGTTTAGATCATGAGTTAGGTTCCCAAACTTCAAGGATTTAGGCTTGAGTCTATATAAAGTAGATCTAGGTGTCCCTCTTCATTATTTCTTTGCAAGTTGAAGATTCAAAACAGCAAGAAGCTCTCAAAGACGCCATTTTTAGATCTAGCAAGGGTTTTCAACAATTCTTCAATATTTCTTGAAGATTAGAGGCAGAGGAAGATTTCTAATTAGAGGTTGGATTCAGAGACAGATTTTCTCAGGGAATCAGATTAAAAACTTCCAATCCATCTTCTGTCTACTTCCTCTTTTCTTGTCTTAGGTATTCTTGCATGTCACACAAATCAGCAGGCTACCACAGATCTGATCAACTGGGCAGATTCAGAATAATTTTCTAGTGAAACCCATCTCGTTAGATTTTCCATAATCAACAAACTTGCTCCCCCTATTTTTGGGGGGTTTTCCAAAAAAGTTTCAAAATCAAAATTCTGAGGAACTGGGTTTGTTTAGCATTGAAGCACGAACAAAACCCATGTGCCAGATTTTTTCCGGAAAAATACTTCTCGACAGGGTGCTATATTTAAGGGTTTTCGAAAATTGTCTGAACAGGGTCAAGTGTGCAGTCAATCTTTAAGTTATTCAGGATGCAGTACTCTCAGGTACAATACAAGACCAAGACGGCCTTGTACCATGATTACCTGAAAACGACTGCCACGAACTTACATCAAGTAAACCTAGTGGTTGATACAAAAAACTTGGAGGGCATGAATCAGATCACGTTACAGAACATAGAAGAGTCTAGGCTGCTTCAAGCTACATCCATCCCCATCACATTATAGAGTGTAGAGCTTGTAATTGCTTGCATTAAGCATTACAATCCTACTATGGGAGAAATTTGATCAGTGGATGGGAGGATAATCTGCAGTTTAAAGCCAAAGGACATTGAAAAATGTTTTGATATTCCACCATGCCCTACTAGCAGGGTCATATCAGTGACAGAATGCGACAAAACATTCGAAGCAGCCAAGAGCAAATGCCAAGGAATAATGGCAAAAAAATGGCTGAAAGTGAAAAAGGCTAACTTGCCTAAGTTGGTTGGGCGAGGAGAATGCAAAGATGAGTATGCAGTGTTAATCACTTTACTCAGCAGAATCACTGGACAGAAGGATAGTAATCAATTTCAGTCGTGGATGTATTATGTCATTGTGAAAATCATCAGCAAGAGGGAACATTACGACTGGGCCACTCTGATCAGTGATACACTTCACCAACAGATTACCAGGTTTCTAGAAGCTCATAGGTTCCACATGTGTTCTTACCTGGTGTACCTGATTTCCTTCCAAGGCGAGTTCAAAATATTAAACAATGTGGGAACCTTAGGTGTGTAGAAGGTTCATGAACACTTTTCACGTATTGAGTTTACTCAAGCAGAGCGACACTTCAGAAGGACAAGTGACCTCTTCATCATGCACATTGTACGAGATCTAGACCATGAGATGCACGTACGTATTTCATAAGCAGCCAAAGAGGCAATGGTGGATTGGGCAGATTGGTTTATCCAATTCCCTACATTCTCCTACATACGCGTGTATGGCTACATTGGTCACCTCGCCATGATGCCACGATACCCTTCAGATAGGGTAGTCTTCATGGAATTCCTAAGGCAGTTATCCGAAGTTCACATTCACTTGCGCTTAAAGAAGAAGACAGCAGTAAATTCTCCTGTTGAGATGGGACTCTATAGATGCAGGTCAGCGGCAGACGCCAAGTTAATGAGCCAGGAAACAATGAAGCTTAATCTCAAGTACCTCATTGAGAGGTCATATGATCCCCGAGGTCTCTATGCGGCGCATCTTGAGCAACGCTCATCACATGAATCTTCTATGGAAGATTATTGGGTCAATTGTGACTATGAGTATGAAGTGCAAAGAAGGAATTATAGAAGGTTCAGGCTCTCGCAAATTGTTGACTTTATGTCAGAAGACATTGAGGGCTTATCTAACGATGAAGGGGTAGTCATTCTCCCCTCATTCTTCATATATTCAGTTGACTCACAACCACTCCCAAGAGTGGATTGGTACGCAAAGGATAACCCATCTATAGAGGAGAGGACGGGTAGAGTTGTCAGAAACAGTCAACTCTACCTCGACAGTAAGAGAACAAGAAAGGTGGTACCTCCCAAAACAGAGCCACCCCAAGTTCAGTCAACACCACCTTCCACGTCAAGAAAGAAGCCTAGACAGAAGCAGTGGTGCAATCCTCCCCAAGGGATGAGGATGTCAAAGCATACAAGGCCACGAACACAGGGGATACATGTGGAGATAGCCACGCACACCCCTGAGACAGTCATGGGGATTGTTGCCCCCGAGCCAGTGATAGAGATAGTCACTAGCTTGAAGAGGCAGAGCCAACAGCAGTAGAAATGGTGCCTGTAATAGAAACAGAGCCACCTACATCACCACCATCACAGCAATCACAAGTCCCCATCGACTTGGATTCGCCACTGAGAGACGTCACTCCAGCACAGTCTCATACTTCGGGCATTCAAGGGCCCCATATTCCTCCTTTTAGCAAAGCTAGCCGAGATTCTATCTGACTTGAGGGTTTCCTAGGCAAGAAGAGGGAAAGGCCCTCCTATGAGCTTGACTTCACAGAATTCGATCATGTCCCACAAGACATAGTTAATTTTTATGCTTTTTCACATGCATTATGTCAATAGGCATTGACATTTTTACATGTCATTTTGTATTGATGCAACTACATGTAAAAACAGCACCAGTTCTAAGTCAAAAAGGGCTATGTCGTTGAATAAGTCAAATTAGTTAGACTTTTTCCTAGAATAGCTCTTAGCTCTCATCTATAAATATGAGAGAGCTCATTTGTATTAAGGACCTTTAATCTTTTGAAACGAAGTGCTGCCAAAATTGTATTTCAACTTTGAAACTTTGAGTTCAAATTGCATATCAATTCCAATCAATAAAGAAGACGAATTTGCATACCAACCTTTGTTTTGGATCGAATTCGAATGAGTGAGAATGTTCTTATGTCTTTCTCCCTGATTTATCTTATTAATTGATTGGATAAGTAGTGTTTCCTTACATGTGATTGGAGGGCATTCAAGTTAAGTTTTATAAACTTTGTGTTATATGTGTGCTATTAATATCTTTTGGTGAAGAATTGTCAAGACTTTGAGCTTGGAATTATTCATTCGGTTCATGGTTCTTTTTTGTGGCGTGGATTGGAAGACTTTGTGCTCAATCTACATCACTGGTTTTCATAGAACTCATCTTTGAGAACAATGAAAAGACTTTGGGCTTTCGTGTGTTTTTTGGTTACATATCTTTTGGTTATGCTGGTATTCTTAGATTATGTTTTGTCAAATTAAGAATATTGGTAATTACTACTTAGGTTATTACTTGGAATTGTTTAGCATTGTGAAGTAACACCATGGAACATTGTAAACACATTTTCTGAAATAAGAGAAAATGATGAATGTAACACACCCCCTACATGGTTAAAATAGTGTATATATTGTAAAGTCTAGAATAGTTTACTTTTTGTTCCAGTAAGCAGTAAGAAGGGAGCCTCCCCTTTCTGAGAGGAGAGATTATCTCATAACAACTATGGCTGAAATTCACGTTTTATAATCCGTAAAGGGATTACAGAATATTCACCCAACAAGTGTATCCAAAGAAAACACCAACAATTGTGAAATGCATGTAAGTAGCTTATTCAAAGTCCTATGGATGGATATGGGTAGAAGGGTTCTAGTGGCATATCCAATAACTTAAATTATTTAATAATAAAAATAACATTCTAGATCATTGTTTTGCTATGTTCCATGGAATTTTGGGGATGAGGATGGTGGGATGAAGAGAGACGCATTTTGGGGATAGCAACCTGGGAGCCATTTTTTGGGGATGGTGTAATGCCCCCTCCTTAAATATAATTTTATTTGGTGCAGTAGTGTTTTTTTCTTTCTCCTGCAGTTCCCTTAAGGAAGGATAATAAAGGGAGTGCTTAAGGGAGAATGATTAATATTATAAAAAAACTAAAATTTAATAGAGTTTAATTTTGAAGAAAAGCCAAGAGACATACAAAGAGTTATGACTATTGAAGCAAAAGGTGTATATAAGGAAGATAAATCAAGGAAATGAAGGCAAGTCAGCAGAGATAATTATTTATTTTTTCCTTCATAGAATATGAATCAATGATTCAACAATTTTGAGGACAAAACCCCACATAGACCAGAAATTCAACGACAAAAACCCTTAATTTCTTCATCAAGTTAGTGGACGAAAACCCCTTACTTTAGCAAGAAAATTTCAAGACATTTGTACAAATAAAATAGCTGCAAATTGAAAGAAGATTACAGCAAATATTCAAAAATAAGTTTGTATTTTTCCAGAATTATATTATTAAATTTTAAATCTGAAATATATAATAAAAAATATAGTTTAAGGATAAATTAATATTTATAATTAATTATGCAAGCCTTATTGTGAGTGTGGGATATTTATCTAAAGCACTAGAACGGAACATTATAGACGGCAAGGGGACGGCAGTATAAAATTATATAATTATATTTATGAATTAGAGGTAAGTTGCTTCAGCTTTGGTGTGTCCTTCCCATGAAATTTACGTTTTCCAATAGGTGTTTTGGTGCAACAATGGTTATATCCACTCTAGTTGTTGGTTTGCTAAATGTAAGACGCTAAAGATTACAAAACCAAAGCCACTACTCCTGAAGTATGGGTGCATCCTTAGTGCTATACATCCTATGAAGGGCCTTCATAAACCCCTCCACTACTTCATCATCCTCAAAAGGAAGAACTCAATCAGATCTAAGTGCATACCACTTGGAATTAAGAGCATAAGCAACCATATGAAAAGGTGTGTTCATTGTGGTTAACCTCTCTGTGACAATAGGCTTGATATGCTCCTCATAAAATTGCAATCCATGATCCTTGTCACAGATTGTTCACCTCGTTTGGTCAAGCATGCTATCAAAAGTCTCATAAACCTCTCGCAAGTTCTGAGAGTCTATATCCGCATACCTAATTACCCCAAAATAAGTGATATGATAGAGCAAATATATCTACAAGCAACATTTAAAAAATCAAAAGACATTAAAAATATTAAAAATTAAAATTAAAAATACAAATAAAGTACAAACATATTAAATAAATATTTTTCACCTGATATTGAACCACCGAGAGTCATTGATTACCCTTTGTCTCACCTTCCTCCCTTCTTTTGTTTTGATTCAACCCACTTTTTCCAATCTCCATATACCACCATGGATTGAAGAGCGTCTTGCATCTCCAACATCCTCTTAGCTAAAATAAAATAGCTAGCATATCTAGTCTTAATTGGTTTGAAGAATTATTTTTTTGAAAAGATCAAAATACTGGAAGTGAAATGTGATAGTTACATACAAACATTTGTATGTCTCTAGATTCAACCATTGTAGTCTTCACCCAATCTATTTTTCCAGTGTCTTTCAACATTAAAACCATGTACAGAGCATGTAATCCAAAAAAATATGTTTGTAAGTGCTCTCAACCATCAAACCAGCTAACTTACAAACATGAGTAGAATGTGTCATAACTTGCACAACATTAGAAGGCCCAACCTCCTCCATGGCCTCCTCCAAATGGCCAAATTGATAATTAGCATCCATATGTTTCCTAAAACAATCGACAACTCTTAGAAAGTATGAACCAGAAGGACATGTAACAATAATATTAATGAGTCACTAATGTCAAATATCAGTCCACCCATCCACTACAATGAAATCACCACTCATAATCCATGTTTGTCTTATCTCCTCCATCAATGTGTTCACCTTTGAATATTGTTTGTCGAGGAGAGAGGTACACACTCTATGTTTTCAAAGGGGAACATATGAGGGTCCAACTACCATTGCATCTCTCAACATTCCTCTGAAATAAGGAGACCTTGCAAAATGAAATGGGATGGCATGGGCATACAAAGATTTGACCATTAAATCATCAACCCACTCACAATTTTGCAAATTCAACAACCCTACCACCGTTAATTCTCAACTACAATAAAAGTGGCCTTTCTCTTCTCTATCATAAACCTCTCCAACTGGTATATTGGAATTCTCGTCGATAGATGGCAATATGTGAATGGACGTTTCTTAGTAGTACTAGTAATTTTTATCTCGCTCTCCCCAGCCAACTTTATCATTTCAACCCATTGTTCCAACGAAGTATCCCACAAACTCTAGCCCCATTTCCACTCTCACCTAATAAATGGTGTCCAACCCCACTCTAGCTTCCATAAAAATCAATATTGCAAACATTACACAACCAATGCTCGCTGCCTTTTTGCTCTTACCCTTATTACTGCTTAAATTGGTGACAAACTGCAACAAAGGCTTTATAGAGATGAAAGGGCCTTTCACAAACTGCTGAATAGAAGATGAACATGCAAAACAGTGTTGTGGTCTTCCAACACAACTTGTGTTTGGATTTTTAGAAGAATGAGAACCTCGAACACTCCCTTCAATTTCCCTTCTGTTTACTTCTTCACTACCCATTTCATTGTCATCACTACTACCACTGCTCATTTTTAATGTCAAAGATGAAGGGTCAAAGAAATGTTTCAAAGACTGCTAGTGCTGTAGAATTATGGTTTTGAACTTTTTGAGTGAAAGCGAACTGAAAAATTAAACTAATAATAATTACAAACTCACTCTCTAAATGTTATTTGTTATGTAAAAAAAATGGACGCCATACCTTAATGGCTGAAGCCTGTGTTGATGTTATAGCTATGGGTTTCATCCTTCACCCAATTTAAATATTAATCAAATAAATAAAGCCGTGGCTACTTATTTATTTGAGGCCAACATTGATGAAGTGGCACTTCTATTCAAACAATGATTTATATTTTTTTTTTTTATAAGGCTGACTAAACCAAGAGTCACCTTGAACAAAGAGACATGTTATTTCATGAAGAGGCCGACTTATTATGAAAAGTCGTCTTGCTTGAAGAGAGGCGATATCATCTTGTACTTATGGAAGGCGATGTCCTCTCCTAATTCATTCATTATATTATATCTAGACAAGTTCGCATATCTACAGCAGAAGTTCGCCTCTAAGAGCAGATTGATATTGTATCAAGGAGTTTGACATTCTTCATTGGTTGTATATTAGCATCAAGAGTGGTGCCATTATTATTGCATCAGATCGGACTTGTGATTGGCCATAATTGTAAAGCTTATTGCTGCTATTTTATCAATATATAAGTGATATATTGTTGTTGGGTTTTTCTCCCTCAAGAAGGACGGTTTTCCCAAGGTATATGCTGTGTTCTATTGTTTGAATTTGTGTTATTTCTACTTAATTAAATTATGGTCATAAATTTAACATGGTATTAGAGCGGGTTTAAGCAAGATCATGATCAGATTTGATTAAGCAGCGAAATCTTCTTCTCCTCTTCTCATCTAAGGGAGTCTATCTTAGCTTCGAAAATGGTGAACGGACTCAAGGTTGAAGATAGACTTGATGGTGCATCTAACTTCGCCTCTTGGAAGTTCAAAGTTCTTATTGCATTGGAAGAAAATGGTATTCTCAAGTTCGTGGAGAGCAAATGAAATATACTGAACCAATTTTTTTTCAATTTTTTTTTAATGCAATTACAAACAACATGCATCTGTTAAGGTTAGCTTAAAAACCCAAATGATGCGGAATTAACCCTAACCAAGAATGTACACCAGGATCCCAAGTTGGGCAAGGTGTGAGTATATGGTCAGAGGATCTTAATGCATTGCTGAATTGAGTAACTCTAACCAAGAATGTGTTCAGGGTGGACGAACATATGGTCAGAGGATCCCTACCAACTACAAATGCTGAAAGTAAACTCAACGCCAAGCATGTGCTTTCAAACCCAAGGTGGGTGTGGAGTTACCATATGGCAGACATGCTAAGAACTACAATGCAATTCAAAACGTAAATAGGCGGCAAGCCAGCCTCTTCCACTTATTCAGTGGGAATTACAAAGGCATGAAGAGAAAGATTAAGAAGTGCTGACAGTACTACTAATCAGCTTACAATTGTAATAGAGTGTGCCTGCAAAGAACAAGATGAGAAGCTCTCCAATGCTGCAATTAAGAATATGATCTCCACAAAGCTTAATAAGATTTTCTAATCACCAACCCTTCACCAAAATGCAATTTTCTAAATCTGATATGACAGACTATGGACTGAAAATGCATAACCAGCAACACAGAACCTTACTAAAATGCTTGCAACTCACACTAGACTCATCCAAATGACCCCAAATAAAATGCATTAGCTTCCTAGAATGATGGTGCCCAAGTAAGAACCATAAAACTGACCCAAACTGCTGTATATTTTTTGGCACGAATTTCAAAGCAAGTACAAAATGGTACGACCCTCAAGGAAGGGCGATTTCTCTCTAGAAAATTCAATTCATGATAATAAAATCTGAAACTTGTCAAGAATGGTTGCCCCTAGCTTAGAAACTCAAAGGTTTAATACCCAGAACAAGAATAATTTTATTATGAAAGCTATGAAAGAAACTTACAATCAGCCATGATGATCAGCAACTCCAGAATTTGATAGAATATGCAAGAATTCAACTCCAACATGCAAAAGACCACTACAATGCAAAATCTCACTACAAGACCACTCAACTACAACTAACTCTCCACTAGTTGCTATCTTTCAAGCAAGAAGTCGAGCCAAGGCTAGGAGGCATTCATTCCTCGAAGCAATCCAATCACCATTTCGGCAGCATAACTTTACTGTAGACATAAGATGATCAAATGAAGGGAAGAGGTCACCATTTATAAGCTCAACAAGGAATCTTCAGAAGCTTCTAGATGTGAAGTGGCGCCCTAATTTTCAAATTTGAATTGACCTTTTTCCCTCTAAGAATGGCGTCCCTTTTACATTAAGGCAATATTTGATTTTATTAAAAATAATCTCTCCATCAAAGTAGGCGTCTCCCTTCTAGCAAGAATATAACCCTTCAAAGTATTAAATTACCTCCTATGAGGCGTCCACCCATGAATTCCCCTTTTAAAAACAACTTGAAGTGATGCAACTAGGCCAAGGGGAAAGTCAACATTAAAATATAACATTTTTAAATCAACTGAACTTGTCTCTCCAAAAATGCATCCCAAGGCCAAAGATGAACAAACCAACTGAACTGGCTGAAGAAGAGAGCCAACTGCACTGAAAAACCATAGGACCACTGCTAGAAATAGAATTTACTAAAAATAGTAAATTCCAAAAGATGCTCGGATTGCACTGTAAATCACACCACTGCGAAGCTCTCTGAAAACCCAGAAAGAATCCGCAAATCAATCACCAAATTTCGAGCAACAACCTCCAAAACAGGAAACCCTAATTTTACCCTCGAGTAGCCTACGGGTCTCCGAATAGGCCAGCGGTCAACTGAATTCATCCGCAGAGGGCATTACAGAAGTGCCCAGCCTTCGATGAGACTAAGAAAACACAATGGAGGAAGAATGGCACAAAGGCTAAGAAGATCTTGATTGATTCCGTGAAGGATTTGTGCCAATTATCTCCAAGTTGAAGACGGCTAGAGATATGTTCAAGACTTTGGAAGGATTGTATGAGATCAATAACACCAGCAGAGCTCT
This sequence comes from Sequoia sempervirens, assembly GCA_007258455.2. Classification (NCBI taxonomy): domain Eukaryota; kingdom Viridiplantae; phylum Streptophyta; class Pinopsida; order Cupressales; family Cupressaceae; genus Sequoia; species Sequoia sempervirens. The sequence goes on from VDFB02216497.1 coordinate 28,236, forward strand.
TGCCTTGAGGTAACAACTACATCACATCAAGATGGCTAAAGGAGATTCAGTCATCTCCTTCTTCATGAAGATAACTGAGTTGAAAGATCAACTATATGCCATTGGAGATATAGTTGAAGATAGAGACTTAGTCATGTTGGCACTAAATGGTCTTCCTCAATCTTGGGAGCCCTTTATCCAAGGTATCAATGGAAGATCTAAATTACCAAAGTTTGATCGTCTTAGAGATGATTGCATTCAAGAGGAATCCAGGTTGGCAGCAAGAGGTAATGGATGAAGTTCTCACAATGAAGACAATCATGTTCTTGCTGCTCAAACTTCAAGAAGGAAAGGAAGAGAAGGGAGAAAAGGAAATTTCAAGAAGAATAGAGACAGGAAATCGGATTATGCTCCTGAATCAAAGAAGAAGAAGGATCTCTCCCATATTCAGTGCTTCAGATGTGACAAGTATGGTCACTATGCTAGAGATTGTGCAACAAGACCAAAGCAACATGCTTCTATTGCGGATGTTGATGATGTCTCACCTCAGAAGGAATCAAGAGACAACTCAGGAGGATTTCTATTCATCTCTACCCTATCAAGCAATGTTCCAATTAACAGTAGCACATGGTTGATTGATAGTGGCACTTCTCGACACATTACAGGGTATAGAGAGCATCTTTCAGACTTGGTAGAAAGAGAAACCAACCTTCAAGTGATAATCAGAGATGATAATTGCTATTCAGTGAAAGGTGTTGGAGCCACCTCTCTTCACCTAGATTCTGGCATCCCTCTTCATTTGAGTGATGTCTTGTTCGTACCAGGAATGAAGAGGAATCTTGTATCATTTCAGCTTTGGAGGACAAAGGATATCAAGTTGCATTTTTTGAGGGAAAAGTTCTTGCTTGGCCAAAGAACTCTAGCATCAAAACAACCCATGTGATTGGTGTTTGTCAAGAGAGTCTATATAGACTTTATATTCGTCCAGTTCAAGCATTGTTGCATGATTCTTCTAGTTCATGCGAGCTATGGCATAGGAAACTTGCTCACCTACATTTCAGAGTCCTTCCATCCATGGAGAAGATGGTCACAAGACTACCGAAGCTCTGTCAGGAGCATGATGGCGTTTGCAGAGGTTGTGCAATGGGTAAGAATTATAAGGGTCCTTTTAATAGTAGTGAAAGTAGATCAAAAGGTATTCTAGATCTTGTTCATTCTGATTTGTGTGGTCCAATGTCTGTGGCATCCTTGAGTGGTTTTTGGTATTATGTGATTTTCATTGATGACTATTCTAGAAAGACTTGGATTTATTTTTTGAAGTCTAAAGAGTCTAAAGAAGTGCTTGATAGATTCAAAGAATTTAAGGCTCAAGTTGAAAATTTGTCCGAAAAAAGGATCAAGGTTCTAAGATCTGATAATGGAGGAGAATACACTTTTGGTGGTTTCTAAAATTTCTGCATTGAGGCAAGAATTAAGAGGGAGTTTTGTGTTCCTTACAATCCTTAGCAAAACAGAGTTGTAAAAAGGAAGAATAGATCTATAGTTGAGGCAGTCAAAGCCATGATTCATGATCAAGACTTACAAACCTCCCTTTCGGCAAAAGTATCCAGAATTGCAGTGTATGTTCAGAATCGGAGCCCTCATCAAATATTGGAAAATATGACTCTTGAAGAAGCCTTCACATGTGTGAAACCTGAGGTTAGTCACTTAAGAATCTTTGGTTGTCATGTTTATATTCATGTACCTAAAGATAAGAGATATAAGTTAGAACCATCTGGCAAGAAAGGAATATTTGTGGGTTACAGTGAATCTTCAAAGGCCTACAGGATTTACATTCTAGGACAGAAACAAATTGAGATCAATAAGGATGTCTCTTTTGAAGAAGATGTTGCATTCAAAAGATCTAAAGGGTCCTACATGGAGATAGATAATGAAGAACAGGAGACTCCTCAGGATATGGACATTTCTCCTAATCGTACTCCTGAGATTCAGAGGGAGTCTACTAAACCAGAAGAGGCTAGTGATCCAGTTGATCCCATAGAACCTATTGATGGTCCGAGAGATATTGCTATAGGGCAAAAGAGACCTCTATGGGCTAGGAAAACTATGCAAGAGGCAGAGAAGTATGCAGCTCCTAGAGGCACATTCAAAGAAAGCAAAAGACCACAGAAGTTTCCAGGCTATGTAGCATTGATGGGTCACATAATTGAGTCTGAACCTTCCAGTGTTGAGGAAGCATCAAATCGGCAAGTATGGAGAGATGCTATGACAGAAGAATATCAATCTATCATCAAGAATGAGGTTTGGGATGTTGTACCTAGACCTGAAGGAAAATCTGTTGTATCTTCCAAATGGCTTTTCAAGATCAAGCATGCAGCTGATGGGAGCATCGAGAAGTACAAAGCAAGATTCGTGGCTAGAAGATTCTCTCAGAAAGAGGGAATAGATTATGAGGAGACATTTTCTCTTGTTGCTCGTTATACATCCACCAGGACTATTATTGCTATCGCATCAGCTAAGGGATGGAAGCTACACCAAATGGACGTAAAGACAACATTTATAAATGGTGTGATTGAAGAGGAAGTGTACATTGAACAACCAGATGGGTTTGAAGAAGGCATTGTATGGCCTTAAACAGGCACCTCGTGCTTCGTATGAGAGGATTGATCGATACTTGATGAGCTTTGGATTCTCCAAGAATGATGCAGATTCAAATCTTTACTTCAAGGTAGTTGATGGTGAGGCTTTAATCTTGGTTCTTTATGTTGATGATTTATTTCTTACTGGAGCAGAATATCTCATTGTCAAATGCAAGGAGTTAGCTTCTGAGTTTGAGATAAAGGATCTAGGTTTTATGCATTACTTTCTAGGATTGGAAGTGTGGCAAAGACCCAATGAGATTATTCTAAGTCAAGGAAAATATACCATAGATATCTTGAAGACATTTGGGATGATGGATTGCAAATCTATGTCTACACCGATGGAAACAAATTTGAAGAAATTGAGTGATTCTGCAGCTAGTTCAGATTTGGTAGATCCCACAATGTACAAGCAGTTGATTGGATCATTGATGTATCTAGTCAATACTAGACCAGACATTTGCTATGTAGTGAGTGCCCTTAGTTAGTTCATGTGTGAACCAAGGCAAATTCATCTAGTTGCAGCAAAGCATATCTTGAGATACTTGTGTGGCACAGTTGGATATGGCTTGAGATATACTTTCAATGTAGATCTAAAGTTACAAGGCTATTCTGATTCTGACTGGGTCGGGAGTGTAGCTGACAGGAAGAGCACCTCTGGATGTTGCTTTAGCTTGGGGTTTGCCATTATTTCTTGGTGTAGCAAGAAGCAATCTTCAGTGGCACTAAGCACTGCAGAGGCCAAATATATTGCAGCATGTGTAGCAGCTCGAGAAGCAATGTGGCTTCGAAAGCTCCTTGCAGGATTGTTTGGACAATCATTGGAGCCGACTATTATTCATTGTAACAATCAAAGCTGTGTGAAGCTATCTGTCAATCCTGTGTTCCATGACAGAACAAAACATGTAGAGATCAAATACCATTACATTAGAGATATGGTACTAAGGAAAGCTATTCAACTGAGATACATTTGCATTGATGATCAAACGATTGATATTCTCACCAAGCCTCTCTCTAGAGTGAAGTTTGTGCATTTTCGAGACAAGCTTGGAGTTGTGGAGAATGAAGCCCTTGCTAAGAGGGAGGTTCAGCATCAGTGATTTTTTGTTATCTACTATAATGCATTTTTCTCCAAGGCGGAGAAATTTGAGGTGAAAGCCCTTGTCCATCTCTGAGTCAGAGATGTGGTTCTTTCCACCCTCTAGGAGTAGCCATGGTGGATGTCATGTTAAGAGACTCCATGACAACATCACGTTGAGAGACTCCGTGATGAATCCTTTGTACTTGTGTTTATCCACACATGGGAGTAGAATGGTGGACGTCATGTTGAGAGACTCCATGATGACACCACGTTGAGTGACTCCATGATGGGCACTTGTGCACATGTTCTTTCCATACATGGGTATAGCCATGATGGACATCATGTTGAGTGACTCCATGACGATACCACGTTGAGTGACTCCATGATGAACTGTTTTCCACAAACGGGTGTAGCCATTGTGGGTGTCATGTTGAGAGACTCCATGACATTGGATATCTGGAAGGATTCCTCCCTAGCTAAGAGGGAGTGTTGATGTTATAGCTACAGGTTTCATCCTTCACCCGATTTAAATATTAATCAAATAAATAAAGCCATGGCTACTTATTTATTTGAGGCCGACATTGATGAAGAGGCGCTTCCATTCAAACAATGATTTATATTTTTATTTTTTATAAGGCCGACTAAACCAAGAGTCACCTTGAACAAAGAGACATGTCATTTCATGAAGAGGCCGACTTATTATGAAAAGTCGTCTTGCTTGAAGAGAGGCGATATCATCTTGTATTTATGGAAGGCGCTGTTCTCTCCTAATTCATTCATTATATTATATCTAGACAAGTTTGCATATCTACAGCAGAAGTTCTCCTCTAAGAGCAGATCGATATTTGTATTAAGGAGTTCGACATTCTTCATTGGCTGTATTATTGTATATTAGCATGAAGAGTGGTGCCATTATTATTGCATCAGATTGGACTTGTGATTGGCCATAATTGTAAAGCTTATTGCTACTATTTTATCAATATATAAGTGATATATTGTTGCTGGGTTTTTCTCCCTCAAGGAGGGTTTTCCCAGGGTATATGCTGTGTTCTATTGTTTGAATTTGTGTTTTTTCTGCTTAATTAAATTCTGGTCATAAATTTAACAGCCTGAAAATCAGAAAGTGTAGCAGTAGCTTGTGATGGCAGGTCTTTGAAAGTGGCGGCAGGCATATGCAAGCAGCAAAAACAGTCAGTCTATGAAATGGTGACAGGTATGAAATTGAAATATGTTCAAATAGATCATGTGAAATGATATTAGGGTTGAATAAGGGGTGTGGGAGGTTTGAATAAGATGAAGGATTTTTTTAAAACAATATAAAAAATTTGCATGCCATTCGTGACGTCTGGCCATCCTCAGGACAGTTGAGGGACATTTCAGGCATCCCCAGCCATCATGGGGATTGACATAAGTCCCAGATGCATTTTTTGTTCCAATATGCCATTTCTGAAATGTTTCATGGATTTCAGGATTTTTGGGGACAGCCAGGGGACATCCCATGCTATCTCGCCATTTCCAAAACACTATGTGGTACGGAAACAGCAGTTTGAGGGCTGTCCCCGGGGAATACAGTTTTCTGATATTTTCAACCAGCAGAAAGTTTGCAAGCTCTAGTGCACTCATATAGAAACAAAAGCAATCAGATAGTTTTACGTGCTATGGCCAAGCAGAAAGCTGTCTACTAATTACACTGTGTGATTCCCATGATTATGAACTAAATTCTAGCTTTGCTAAGCCAATTGGATGTGCATTGAGGTCATTGAGTGCCCTTGTTGCTGGGTATGCAGAGATTACAATTGGACCCAAGTTAAAGTTTCGTGGAGCCACTTAGAATGAGCATTAAGGATGCTGAGTTGCTGGGTGCCCCTCTTTCCAGTATGCAGAGTTATGCCGATTCCTTATACAAAAGTCTAATCTCCAGGAAATCAGGATCACCAATATTTAACAACCAATGTATGCATCTTCCTGAAGAGTTTCTCCACAGCTGCGTTATGAAGAAACCCGAGACCCAGTTTAATCCAAAGCTTTTTCACGTGGTCAAAACCCAAAGAGTACAAAATCTAAATAAGATATACATGGTAAAAGGAAAAGCCTAAAGCAGTACATGGCATGCTCAGTTTCTTCCCCTACTAACAAATGCTTAAAAGGTACTTGTGAGCTAGATAGGTTGCCTAGTCATATGAAAAAAATGTCTCTCATGACTATTCAAGGAGGTCACCTTGACATGACTTAAAACATACTGTTCACATCCCACAAAAAATATAAATCCAACTACCTGCCGAAACCTTCAATTATTTAACATTCCCCATGTTCTCACAATGGGGCTCTAATAACCCAATTTAGCCTGCTGGCTAGACAACGGCCTAGGAAATTGCCCTTTCCGGCACGGCTTTGTGCTCGACCTCCGAACTTCAACAATCTCAAAATTAATTCCCAGTAAGAATCAATGTCCAGAATTGTCAGGTCAGAGATCCAATTCTTGTTAGAGCGTAGACCATTCTAAAGTTAAATGCAGAATCTAAACCCACAACTTAAAAGATAAAGATTACAGCACTATTTGTATTTAACCCCTGTCTATGCAAAGCACGAGTTATTCATTTGAGAAACAAACACGCTATTTATCCGACTGACATTCTATAGAAATTACATGCAATTTCTGTTATTCTCGAGTGTTATCCAAATTTTAGGTAGCATAAATACCTGGAGGGTGATTTGTTTTGTCGTGCTTTCAATGCTACTTTCAATGCTTTCCTTGTTGGTGAAGCCCGTAAACTTATCAGCTCAGGACGCCTGAATTTTTTTTCATTTTCTTTTTTTAGAGGTCCGATATTAGAGTGGATAATATCAAATGAGGATCAAGAACGACTATTAAAATTTAGCTGCACACACCTGAGAGGATTATGGAAAGGACGAGGCATAAATTGTGGTGTTATTATGTTTGTTTTGGCTATGCCATTCGCCATGAAATAAATGAGCTAACAGCTCTGAAATATTTCACTTCAGCTGCGAAATTCTGGTGCAAGCGTTTATGAGGACTTCGGGCGCCGCTTAGAACAGAGCCTTATGGTTTCAGCTCCAAACTGTAATTCTTCAAGCAATATATCTTCTCGCTTAGGATTTAATCCGAAGGCATCTGCGTTTTAGGATTTTCTTCCCGGGATCTGAAATTTAACAGAGATTAAACTAATTGACACACAGATTCGGTAATGGTCGTCAGCACGCGCACTAAATATAACTTTCCCTGTAGCATTCGCCTAAACTTGCAAGAGTATTGCTGGTTAAAATGTTCCTAGGTTTCTGGTAAACAAGAAAACTAAGGTACAAGGTACAAGGATTTCTGTTCCTCTTTCCTCGTGGTGATATTTTTGGACTGCCCGACTGCTCGTTACCGTGCATCGCCCAGATTTAAGTTGATGTTTTTAGATTGTGCTTCCATTGTAGAACTCAACTTAGTTTTTACCGTTGGTCAATACTCTTGTAACCGGTATTGCTTAACGAGTGATTAGTTTTTTTAATTCAAGAAATTTTTTTTTTAAGTAAAGATGTAAATTTTATAGTTCAAAATATTTTTGAAATGAATTATCATCCAGCTAATTGACTGAAAATTTCACCTATTGAGAACAATTAAATTGAGAATGCTCCAACTTAGAAATTTATGGCATTTTTTTATTGATTTATAGTGTTATTATTTTACATTTTTTAGAGTATTATAAGGATGAGAAATGAAAATGGCTACAAACATGGTGGGAGGTCGTAAAAATTGGTTGTAGAAAATATAAATTATAGTTGTTTAGGTTGTGTTTATTTAGTGCATTAGTAATAAAAAATTAAATTAAATTCTTTTTAGCTCATAACATTTGTCTTGAATCTATGACTTTCCACTTTATATTGTGAGGTGTTAATTACTTAGCTACTGCTTCTCTTGTTGTGGCAAGCATGGAGTGTTCTTCTAATACTTAATTTAAGTTGAATAAGCAGTTCATTTTCCAAATCTTTATAATTCTCAATTACGTTTGTCTTGACATTTATGGAAGATGGTTCCTCATTTCTTAAATTGTAAACCCGTTTGGCTAATTTTTAATAAGGGTAACAAGTAAGTTGTTGGTGTCAAGTAAGATCTAAAAAAGATCATTTGGAGGAGCTCCCAAGTCTATACAAAGCTTCCACAAACACAATGGTTATTGGCAAAGGTGCCAAAGGCTTGCTTATTGGGAAATCATCCTCCCTTGCTTCTACTTTTGTCATTAATAATACTAATAAGTATAAATAGTAATGACGAGGTTGCTAGAGGAAGCCCATCTCCTACTCATCTTGTGCAGGCCTCTAGGTTTAT